>SKCR01011602.1:0-46436 GCA_019454045.1 Zanthoxylum bungeanum | reverse complement strand
GCACTCCACTGATATCTATGAATACACTTTTCTGTTATTTACTTAGGCTCGATGATGGTCTAGTTAAGTGCCCATATACTTACTAGAGTCGAGACTACTGGAAGGAAAAATTACAATACCTTTTGTTGGGACCCACTGTTAGGGATATGCCTTATACCCAATTTATGGATGGGCTAATATTTTCATTAATTAATAAAATGGAAATCTTTATTATACGTGTCTTACATAAATTATATGAATCATCAAACACTGTGATAAAGCCCTTGGAGTAATAAGATGATGGCTTCCACGCCTTATGAGAATCATTACTCTTAAACGTTCCTAGTCATAGTTTTGTGAAAAATCTGGGCGTTCACAAAGCGGATAGACTAGCATGATGATATGATCCACCTTAAATGGGGTAGCCGATCTCATAGGCTACTAGCAGAGATCCGTCTGCTTGGTGTATCACATGGATGCATGAGTTGCTCGTGTCCATCGAACTGACCTACTGAAGTTTTCACATGGAGTATTTATCCCATGTGTCTGTGAAAACTTTCATGTATCGATTGTATGACTAGTCCTTAGACTTGAGGTCTTTACAATCGTATGTGTGGAACAAATAACTTTGACATTCTCCTTCCCCGGTTGAAAAGATCTGGTAATAAGGGTATGATTGGGTCATTTGTTGAAACACATTAAGTTTGTAAAGATACAACAGAGAATCGCCACTCTCTCGGTTAATATTTTCTTATAAGAGTAGTATTCCAGTTCGCGGGTTGATATGTGTGATCAGTGCTTGAGACTGTGGCCGCAGCGGAAGAATCATGTGAGATTCTTGGGTTAGAAATATTCATGACGCTATCAACATCATACCTTTGACTATATGGGTAGACACTTTCCATACCCTAGGTCAAACAGTGGGGATACAGTGAGGCGAGGGACAGTATCATATGTAAATCGTATACAGAATGGGTATATATCTTTCCTTCTCATTTGGGGGCCTTGGCATGTTGCTAGATGTCAACCTTGGTCATTGAAATCGAACGACATCTGATCGGAGGATAATTTATGTTCAATTAAATTATCACGATTTATTTCATGTCCAACTTGAGGGGAACCCAAAAGGTCACACACAACAAAGTCGAAATCAATTGTTAACAGTGCACAGTATAAATTTAACAACATATATGATTGCTGTAGGAATCGTTCATAAATGGTTCAATGTGTTTAATTATTGAACAGATCATTTATGAGGTTCCATAATGGCTTAGGGATTGGTGAATGTCGATAGAGGCACTTTGGGAATTGGAATAAATAAATTAATTAATTAATAAAAACAAGAATAGTAAATTTTTTTTTTCTTTGTTATTTGTTTTGAATTCCAATTCAGCCCAAACTCTTATTAGGGTTTTATAATCTCATTAAACCACTAAATTAATATCCAATGGATAAGATTAAATTAGCTTTTATCCCACATCGGATTCTTAATTAATTTTGTTGTCTTTGGAGCACCTATATAAACCCAAAGAATTCTTTAAAATTTTTGCACCAAACCTTTCATATCTTGGGTTTATATAAGTGAGCAACTCTAAAGTTTAAGAGTAAGCCACTGATTTTGAGGATCATTAAGTCTAATTGACTAGAGGAACCTCGAGTTAAAAGTTTTGAGGTATTTGCCTAGGCTAGCACCAAGGGCAAAATACCCGTGCACTCAAGGCGTAGTCTTGCCATTGAGTTTTGGCTTTGGTGTGTGCACCTTTGGAGACCACACACTTGGGTGGCTCTTTGGAATGTGGAAGAGCTTGCTGAGTCGAGAAAAGCTTGTAGATTGGAGGGAGTACTGGAGGAGTCTTCGGTTCAAGTAAGTCTTTTTTTTTCTTTATTTTAATTAGAGTTCTTATTATAGTTAGCATGTTTAGGTTTATGTTCTTTACATGTTTTATGAGTTTTTATGCTTAGAATATATAGTAACATGCATAGGCTTGTATAATAATCAAAACAAATGGGTCTTCGGCAAAGAGATAGCGGCATCATAATTTGATTTATTTAATTTTCCGTTGCGAACTCGCGGCCGCTTCCCAACAGTGGTATCAGAGCGCCGTTTTTGTTTTGATTAGTTCTCTCTCATTTGAACTCTAAATTGGGTGTGTAAAAACTCGTTGGAAAGCTAACACCCTGAACTTAATTTTAGGCACACGTTTTGCATGATTTTTAATTAAGATTTGTATTGTGAAATTGTATTTAAATTTCACGCATCTGTAAAAAAAATGTGAATAGTAAATTTATTTGAATAAAATAAAATGCAATATCATAATTAAATATTATCAAAGTTATTTAATGCCTAAAATTATTCCAACATATTAAAACTCATATGCTTGATGATTCTATGTATGATTAGAATTGGCATGATTATTTTAGGATGCAAGCATCTAGAGACTTTCTAAGGAAATATAGAGTGTATTGCTTATCCCTTAGTTAAGTAATTATTCTGTGATGAACTTAGAGATTTATTACCTTTAAGGCTAATAAATATAAATCACTTGTTTATAATAAAAGACATTATAAAATATACAAGTGGGGTGGGCCAAGGCGTTAATAAAACTTTCCAAACTAAAGTTAATTTAACCAAATGTATTACTAGAGTTAGATAATGATTTGGTGTCTTCTTTCACTCACTACCTTTTTATAGCCAAAAGGAAAAGCTGTGAAGACATTTAGATAATCATTTACTCAAAGCTTACCTTAAAGCATATTTAAAGTGTTGGACTAATTTGGAGGATCTATTGTTTATTCCTGTCACCAAGGCAATAAGAGCCTAAGAGGTAAGGGTATTTAAGAGAGTTCGCTCCACCCTCCCTCTGGGGAATTGTCAATGGAGGAATCCATTTGACAGTTATTCACTTAAACATGCTAAAATCCTCAATAATAATTTAAGTCTAAAATTTGCCTCCTATTGTAAAGTATAGACCTAAAGGGCTTAAACCGTATTAGCAAGACTAGGCTTTACTAGACTGACCAATACCAATTTGTCCTTAAATCATACTATTGACAATGGTTTGACTTTTCTGAGTCATAAGACGCAGCGATCCTTAGGCATGGTCTTATAACTTAGTGGCAAAGATTGGGTGTCCACAAGGACTAGCATAAGCTATGACATGTTTGATTGCCCAACCCAATGATCAAGGAATTGTGATTTATATCATAAATTGGTTGGGAACCTACCTAATTATCGTATTTTATAACGACCGGCCCTAGTCGGAGTTATGAAATGATGATAATGTGATCTTTGCCCACAAGAAATCCATCATATTGGGGTTGATGCAATTTTCTTAAAATTTCAAAATAATTGAGTGGGAGCAACTTCATAATATTAAAAGCCCATGTTATTAGGAAACATTAATGAAAACATATTCCTAATTTTAACATTCTCTCTTCGTTCATCCTTGATGAACATAAGCTCAAAGGGGACAACTACAATGACTGTTTTAGAAACCTTAAAATTGTCTTACGACAAGAAAAGATTTTCTATGTTCTTGAAAGACCATTTCCCCCCTGAACCCGCAGAAGATGCAGACCAAAATACATTTGATGCTTGGAAGAAACACGTCGATGATGATGAGTAAGTAGTTTGCATAATGCTTGGCTCTATGTCGGACGAACTTCAGAAAGCTCACGAAGAATATGGATGCTCAAACCATCATCTTTCACTTTAAGGAGTTGTATGCAACTTCTGTTCATACTGTGAGATTCCAATGTCATGTGTCTTATTCCAAACAAGGTATAAGAAAGGATCTGTTAGTGGACATGTGTTTAAGATGATTGGCCACATTGAAAAATTGGCCAACCTCGAGTTCATCATGGATCATGAGATAGGTCACGATCTAATTCTTCAGTCCTTACCAAAAGACTTCTCTAACTTTATTATGCAGTTTCATCTGTCTGATAAAGAAGCTATTTTAGTAGAATTGCACAATCTGATAAAGCAAACAGGAAGGACTTGAAACCGGAGCTGAAAACCTCTGTCATGCTTACGGGTACGGATCTGAAGCCACGAGGCCCAAAGAAAAATAAGGGCAAGGCCAAGGTTCCAGATCACCTAAAGCCCAATGGTAAGGTGGAGAAGAAAAAGGGAAATGAGAAATGTTTCTTTTGTGGAAAGAAGGTTCATTGGAAGAAAGACTGCAGATCCTTGAAAGCCAAGGAAGCTAGGGAAGCCCAAGAGCCCAAGAAGCCCAATGCTTCAGGTATGTTGTATATGATTGAACTATATTCTCAAAACTCTGAACCTTCTACTTGGGTGCTTGACACCGGTTGTGGGACTCACTTGTGTAATAATGTGCAGGGCCTGAGAAACAGTAGGAGACTCCGTCATGGGGAGGTTGACTTACGCATGGGTAATGGAGCAAAATTGGCTGCATTGTGCGTGGGGACTTATTCATTAGTTTTTCCGAATGGTTTAGTTTTAGACTTATAAGATTGTGTTTATGTACCTTCTCTAGTAAAGAACATCATTTCAATTTCTTCTTTATGTAATAAAGGCTTTTCATGCCTAATAAGTTGTAATGAATGTTCTATTTATTTCAATGAAATAAAATATGGAGATGGTATTTTGAATAATGGTATCTATGTCTTACAAACTAACAAATAATGTTCAACCTCTAATATATACAACGTTAACTCGAATAATCTCAATGAATCACTTCTATGGCACAGTCGCTTAGGTCATATCAATGAAACAAGATTAACTAAGCTACATAAGGATGGGTATTTCAGACCCTTCAAATATGAACCTTATGGAACTTGTGAGTTTTGTTTACTTGGTAAAATGACCAAATTACCCTTCAAAGGTAAAAGACAGCGTGCATCGGAGACATTAGAACTCATACACTCTAATGTATGCGGACCAATATCAGTCACCGCTAGAGGTGGATTCTCCTACTTCATTACCTTTATCGATGATCACTCGCGATATGGGTATGTGTACCTTATGCGGTACAAATCTGAAGCCTTTGAGAAATTCAAAGTCTTCAAAGCTGAAGTAGAAAACCAGCTTAATAAAAGTATTAAGTCAATAAGGTCTGACCGAGGTGGTGAATACTTAAGCGATGAATTTCAAGATTACTTGAGAGAAAATGACATTGTTTCCCAGTGGACTCCTCCGGGAATTCCACAACATAATGGGGTCTTCGAAAGGAGAAATCGGACATTATTAGATGTGGTCTAATCAATGATGCCAGACACGGATCTACCTCTTTCATTTTGGGGTCTTGCTTTAGAAACCGCAACACTACTACTAAACCAAGTTCCTTCCAAGACTGTTAGTCAAACACCATATGAGTTATGGTCTGGGAAACGTCCTAGTCGTAGTTATCTAAGAGTTTGGGGATGTGACGCATATGTTAAGCTCACACAAACTAAAAAATTGGATGAAGGGGCAATTAAATGTAAGTTTGTAGGATATGCCTTGAACTCAAGAGCATACATGTTCTACTTCCCATATGAACAAAGAACATTTGTCTCACGAAATGCTAAATTTCTAGGGAATGAATTCCTTCTCAAGAAATATAGTGGGAGTAGACTTGACCTCGATGAGGTACGAGAATAATAAACTAACATAGAACTAAACCCCAGACCCCTCAAAAGGGCAGCGACGGAACAACCACAAGGCTATGAACTTAAAAGGTCTGGTAGGGAAAGATATGAGCCTGAAAGATATCGTTTCCATATTGATGAGGAACATGATCAGGTCATTGATAATGACGATCCCACCAGTTATGACGAAGCAATACGTGACATTGATTCAGTCAAGTGGCTTGAGGCCATGAAATCTGAAATAGACTCAATGTATCAGAATCAAGTCTGGGACTTGGTGGATGCACCTGAAGGGATAAAACTCATAGGCTGCAAGTGGATTTACAAGCGTAAAACTGATGCAGAAGGCAACATCGAAACCTATAAGGCTAGGTTGGTGGCGAAAGGTTATAGACAAATCCAAGGAATTGACTATGACGAAACCTTCTCGCCTGTTGCAATGATAAAGTCCATTCGAATTTTACTGGCACTAGCTGCACACTTTGATTATGAGATTGGACAGATGGATGTCAAAATAGCTTTCCTTAATGGGAACCTCGTAGAGGAAGTCTATATGACACAACCTGAGGGGTTTGCATCTAAGATGATCATAATAAAGTATGCAAGCTTAAACGATCATTTATGGACTCAAGCAAGCCTCCAGAAGTTGGAATATACGATTTGATGAGACAATCAAAGAATTTGACTTCATAAAAAATTAGATGAGCCTTGTGTTTACAGGAAAAATAGTGGGAGTGCTGTTGTATTTCTTGTATTATATGTCGATGCCATATTAATCATCGGGAATGATATTCCCATGATGCAATCCACCAAGCAATGGTTATCTCAGAATTTCTCCATGAAATATTTGGGAGAAGCAGCCTACATCTCTCGGCATTAAGATCTACCGTAATAGATCTAAGAGGTTGTTAGGACTTTCTCAATCTACGTACATAGATAAAGTTTTGAAAAGATTCAAAATGGAAGATTCCAAAAGAGGTAATTTACCTACTTGTCATGGAATCAAATTATCTAAGGAGCAATGTCCACATACTCCTTCAGATAAAGAGCGTATGAGTAGGATCCCTTATGCTTCAGCAATAAGATCGATCATGCATGCCATGCTATGTACAAGACTTGTGTCTCTTATGCTCTTAGCATAACGAACATGTATCAGGCAAATCCTAGTGAGCAACACTGGACAGCTGTCAAAATAATCCTCAAGTATCTGAGAAGAACTAAGGATGTGTTCTTGACATATGGAGATTGTTCTGAGATGAAAGTCATTGGTTACTGTGATGCGAGCTTTCAGACCGATAGGGATGACAGCAGATCACAAACAGGATATCTGTTTACTTTGAATGGCGGTACTGTTAGTTGGAAAAGCTCAAAGCAGCTAACTACAGTGGACTCCACCACTGAAGCCGAGTATATTGCAGCATCTGAGGCAGCTAAAGAAGCAGTCTGGATAAAAAAAGCTCATCATAGAGCTGTAAGTGCTTCCCGCGATAAATAATGGCGTCAAGATGTAATATGACAACTCGGGCGCCATTGCTCAATCAAAGGAACCAAGGTCCCACTAGAAATCCAAGCATATACTCAGGCTATTTCATCTAATCAGGGAGATTGTTGAGAGAAAATAAGTTATTATAGAGAAAATACCCACAGAAGATAATCTTGCAGATTCTCTGACTAAAAGGCTGACTCAACAAAAGCATGATAGGCACACCCGAGAGTATGGTGTCCAGATTCATACTAGTTGGCTATAGTGCAAGTGGGAGATTGTTAGGGATATCCCTATACCCAACTTGTGGATGGGCTATATGTACATGTATTTGTATATTTTTCATTAATTAATAAAATGACAATCTTTATTATACGTGTCTTACATAAAATATATGAATCATCAAACACTGTAATAAAGCCCTGGGAGTAATAAGATGATGGCTTCCACACCTTATAAGAATCATTACTCTTAAACGTTCCTAGTCATAGTTTTTTGAATAATATGGGCATTCACAAAGCGGAGAGACTAGCATGATGATATGATCCGCCCTTGAGTGGGGTAGCCGATCTCATAGGCTACTAGCAGAGAGTCGTCCGCTTGGTGTATCACATGGATGCATGAGTTGCTCGTGTCCATCGAACTGACCGCCGAAAGTTTTCACATGGAGTGTTTATCCCATGTGTCTGTGAGAACTTTCATGTATCGATTGTATGACTAGTCCTTAGATTTGAGGTCTTTACAATCTTATGTGTGGATCAAATAACTTTGACATTCTCCTTCCCCGGTTCAAGAGATCCGGTCATAAGGGTATGATTCGGTCATTTGTTGAAACACATGAAGTTTGTAAAGATACAACAGAGAATCGCCACTCTCTCGGATAATATTTTCTAATAAAAGTAGTATTCCAGTTCGTGGGTTGATATGTGTGATCAGTGCTGAGACTGTGGCCGCAGCGGAAGAATCATGTGAAATTCTTGGGTTAGCACGATTAATGACACTATCAACATCATACCTTTGACTATATGGGTAGACATTTTCCATACCCTAGGTCAAACGGTGGGGATACAGTGAGGCGAGGGACTGTATCATATAAAATCGTATACAAAATGGGTATATCTTTACTTCTCATTTGGGGGCCTTGGCATATTGCTAGATGTCAACCTTGGTCATTGAAATCGAACGACCATCTGATCAGAGGATAATTTATGTTCGATTAAATTATCACGATTCATTTCATGTCCAACTTGAGGGGAACCCAAAAGGTCACACACAACAAAGTCGAAATCAATGGTTAACAGTGCACAATACAAATTTAACAGCATATATGATTGTTGTAGGAATTGTTCATATTGGTTCAATGTGTTAATTATTGAACAGATCATTTATGAGGTTCCATAGTGGCTTAGGGATTGGTGAATGACGATAGGGGCACTTTGGGAATTGGAATACATAAATAAATAAATAAACACGTGAATAATAATTTTTTTTTTGTTATTTGTTTTGAATTCCAATTCAGCCCAAACTCTTATTAGGGTTTTATAATCTCATTAAACCACTAAATTAATATCCAATGGATAAGATTAAATTATCTTTTATCCCACATCGGATTCTTAATTAATTTTGTTGTCTTTGGAGCACCTATATAAACCCAAAGAATTTTTTACAAATTTTTGCACCAAACCTTTCATATCTTGGGTTTATATAAGTGAGCAACTCTAAAGTTTAAGAGTAAGCCACTGATTTTGAGGACCCTTAAGTCTAATTGACTAGAGGAACCTCGAGTTAAAAGTTTTGAGGTATTTGCCTAGGCTAGCACCAAGGGCAAAATACCCGTGCACTCAAGGCGTAGTCTTGCCATTGAGTTTGGCTTTGTGTGTGCACATTTGGAGGCCACACACTTGAATGGCTCTTTGGAACGTGGAAGAGCTTGCTGAGTTCGAGAAAAACTTGTAGATTGGAGGGAGGACTGGAGGAGTCTTCGGTTCAAGTAAGTCTTTTTCTTTCTTTATTTTAATTAGAGTTCTTATGATAGTAACATGTTTAGGTTTATGTTCTTTGCATGTTTTATGAGTTTTTATGCTTAGAATATATAGTAACATGCCTAGGCTTGTAGAATAATCAAAACAAATGGGTCTTGGGCAAATGGATAATGGCATCATAATTTGATTTATTTAATTTTCCGCTACGCTCTCGCGGCTGCTTCCCAACACCCACTACTTTTATCAACTATCCTGAGGTCTTCCCTTATATTTTTACCTTCAAGCTATACCTCTAATACTATGCGTACTGAATCTCCATGTCACTATCCGCATCCTTTCTGTTTATTTCTATATCACATCCTCTTGGCTTTTTGTTGTACTACTGTGACTGGTGATAGTTCATTATCATGGGCTATTTTCTAGGTCTTTGCTCTCTGCTCTTGCTATCGGCCACAACTATGTCATTTAATTTTTTATTTATTCGTGCGGGTTATCTTGTTAACTCTTGAGTACCTCCAATCTCATGGGCCTGTCTTCTTTTAACTTACGTGGATTTCTATTGGTGTTGGTCTGGTCTATGAGTTCTACTATGATTGGTCTATTCTGTGGACTATACTCGGTTCTCTCTTTTCTAACTTCAGAGGCTTTCTAGGTCCTTTTCTGGATGATCTATCTTCTCATATATTCTATTTCTGTTTTTAGAATAGACGCTCGTCGGGTTTTCTTACGTTTGCATTTATCTAAACTGGGAAAGAATGGGGCAAGCCTCTACATCTCGATGGTTATAGTGATCCCTGTTCTGGTACTTCGGGTCCTGATAGAGTCTATTACTCATATAAGGTAGGTATGAGATAGGCTCCGTCAGGACAACTTCCTTAACCAGTATTAATGAGGGCTAAGAATCTATGTAGTTTAGTGTTGTATCTGTTGGGGTTTTATTGGGAATTACAAGGTTAGCGCAGCGGAACGCGGAAAAACGATTTTTCCGATTTCAAAATTTTTTCTTGGAACAATTAAATAAACTAATTTATTTAATTATTCAATACTTAAATTATGAAATATAACCCAAGAAATCATATTTCTTTTAATTACAAAATTACCCCAAACTTTTGCAAATTAATTATTTTGTTTTTAAATATGTCAATTACATATTTAATTAATTCCAAATTAACCTAAAAATAATTTTACAAGTTTTGCAACAAAACCAGAATATTTTCCAGAATTGCGCCAACAGCCCAGTTTTTTCTGGAATTTATAAAACAGACCAAAACTTTAGTTAATTGTAATTTGGCCCAATTTGTTCAAAACATATCAAGATCAAATCCAATTAATCCCAAGTTTTACATGCATCACATATACATCAAATTAAAGCTTATATATGAAAATCCCCAAAATTTGAGTTGGTTTGGAACCCTAATTTCATAAATCACTCAAATTGGCAATTTACACTAAATTACTAAAATTCAATACTTTAATCTTCAAATTACTACACCAATTAATTCTCACCATCATGAAATTAATCAAGAACAATTATAGGCTAATTATGAATGGCTAATTAACTCTAGAATAGCAACTTTAATTTTCTAATTAATTTATTAAGCTTAATTACATTAATAAGCAAATAAATTAATTCTACATGCTTAAACACATCCAAAGCATCCAACAATTTTAATTACAAACTAAAAGAATAGAGGCGTGTTCTAAACAACACAATTGAAGCTAAGATTTTTGAAACATTTTTCATGTAAGAAAAATGTGAAAAGAACTTACAAAATCGAGCATTTTTGCCTTTGTTTTTCCTTCTTTTCTTTTCTTCCACCAAAATGCTCTCAATTCTTTGTTCCTAATTTTTGTTGATCTTGCGTGAGTGATGAAAATGAAACAAAACCAATTTTTTGTATCACTTTCCTAGTTGCCGATTTTTGTAACAATTAATTAATAACATTTATTTTAATTTTGTTCAAAAATAATTGGCACACATATTTGTTAATAAGTTAACACTTTGACTTTAATAAAGAGATCAAAATGTGTTCCAATGAAACCATGCCATTTCCAACTTTAATAAAGTTAAAATCATTACTTAAGGTATTTATTTTATAAATTAATTTAATTATTTAACAATTAAATAATTAATTAATAAATTTAAATATCTTGAATATATGTATTTTATTTACAATAAATATCTCAAATACATATATTAATGATATAAGTCAAATATCACAATTTGATATTTTATTAATGTGTATTTAATAAAATCAAGTATTAAATAAAATACACATCAATATTAGAAATGACCGATAGGTCCCGATTGCATGCATTTTTCGTTTAACCATTAAACGAGTTATAAATAATCAGTATTATTCATAACAGTTGCCCTAGTGCTCTACGAGTAAATTTCATTAGTGAGACTCTCTGGATTCAGGCATATCCGTCACGAAATCAAATTACGTGTCCATAATTCACCCACCCGTAAATTATGACGAACACGGATAAACTCACTGAATCATACAGGTCGAGGTCATTGCATACGTATAATCCCTCCGTCATAGGTATCCAGATTAATCCAGAGATATAGATACAAACGTCAAATCTCTATAGATATAATCACGTCGACGTTTCTATTAGCAATCCCTCAAATAACACTTAGAAAAAATTTCTACAGTGTACCACGGGCCCATGGATTTAACAGATTGCTAATACCATATTGAATACCTATACTCTGTACACAGAGCTGACGGATCCTATCTTGATACACACAAGATATCCTGAGCATCAGTCCACACCCAACGAACATGCGGAAGTCTGATCTAAATAGATCGGTGACGTGACTGCCATCTAAGTGTGGAGGATAACTCAGATATCCACAGTGGTATCTCAAGTCAAAGAATCATATGCTCACTCAACCCGAGAAGATTCTTATTGACGTTGGTGTACCATCCATTAAGAATCTTCGGTGAGTCGTTCAGTGTTTATCCGCTATAAACACCTACACGTCTATACGAGTCTCCAAGACTCATAGTTCAATGAGAAACCATCGGAATCCAAGATTCTAATATACGACATGTACCAGTCTTTACGAGTTTACTTTACTGACCAAGTAGTGTAAACCTTGACCGGGAACTGTCTAAGAATGACAACGTCATGATACAACTCAATGTCAGTTGCGACGCTTTTGCAACTATATCATAACTAATCATTCTAAGGTCGGTTACGTCTTTACCATATAAAAAGAATTTATATAAAAAAAACTGTTCATTTTATTCATAATAAAACGTTACATTAGTATTTACATATAAATACATAATAAAATTGGCGCTCGAAGCACCAACCCTAACAAACTCTCCCACTTGCTCTAGTGCCAATATCGATTGTATCTAATACCCATCGACTCCACATGTTTATCAAATAACTTCGGAGGTATGGCCTTCGTAAGCGGGTCTGCTACATTATCTTCACTCGGTACCATGCACACGACAATATCCCATCGCTACACAATCTCTCGAATGATATGGTACTTTCGTTCCACATGCTTCGACTTCTGATGCGCCATTGGTTCATTTGCTTGTGCAATGGCTCCAATATTATCACAGTATAACGGAATCAGATTCTCGATACTTGGGACTACTCCCAATTCCGTGATAAAGTTTCTAACCCATACAGCTTCCTTTGCAGCTTCTGAAGCTGTAATATATTCCGCCTCTGTGGTGGAATCAGCTGTTGACCCCTGTTTGGAACTCTTCCAACAAACTGCACCACCGTTAAGGGTAAACATGAATCCTGATGTAGACTTTCTATCATCAGGATCCGATTGGAAATCGGAATCCGTATACCCATTAACTTGCAGTTCGTTTCCTCCATAAATTATAAACTTATCCTTAGTACCTTTAAGATACTTTATGATATGTTTAATGGCCATCCAATGGTCATTTCCTGGATTAGACTGATATCTGCTCGTCACACTAATTGTGAAACTGATATCGGGCCTTGTACAAAACATTACATACATGATGCTGCCCAAACACGAAGCATAAGGTTGATTAGACATTCTAATCTTCTCATCTTCTGTTTGCGGACACATCTTCTTCGAAAAATGTAAGCCATGTCTGAACGGTATGTTTGCTGTCTTCCAGTTACCAAAATTATACCGTTCTAAGATCTTATCTATGTACGTTGATTGGGATAACCTATAGAGTTTTATGCCCAAGACATAAGAAGCTTCGCCCAGGTCATTCGTGGAGAAATTCTTACAGAGGTAAGCTTTGACGCCTTGCATCATCCCAATATCATTCCCAATGATAAGGATGTCATCAACATAGAGAATTAAAAATACCACCATACTCCCACTGGCCTTCTGATACACACAAGATTCTTCCGAATTCTTGAGAAAACCAGACAATTTGATTATCTCGTCGAATCGAAGATTCCAACTTCGTGAAGCCTGTTTAAGTCCATAAATGGACTTCTTCAGCTTACATACCATGCCCGAGTTCTTGCTGGATGCAAAACCTTCCGGTTGTTCCATATAGATTTCTTCATCAAGAAATCCATTTAGAAAAGCCGTTTTGACATCCATTTGCCAAATCTCGTAATCATGATATGAAGTAATTGACAATAAAATCCTGATGGACTTTAGCATGTCAACTGGAGAAAAAGTTTCATCGTAGTCGACTCCAGGTCGCTGTGAGTAACCTTTTGCTACCAGTCGGGCCTTAAAGGTTTCGACATTTCCATCGGTCCCTCGCTTCCTCTTTTAAATCCATTTACAACCGATATGAACAATTCCTTCGGGAAGCGGAACCAAGTTCCAAACTTGATTCTCATACATTGAGTCCATCTCGGATTTCATGGCGTCTTGCCACTTCACGAAGTCGATGTCCAACATCGATTCTCTATAGGTAAAATGGTCAGTCTCTTCTAATAAGAGAACATCAAGACTCTTTTCTTGTATCAAATACAAGCGTTCAGGAGGTCTAGATACCCTTTGTGACCTACGGAGTGTGTGTGTTGAAGGTTCTCCATCTTCTTGAACTACAGGTTCCTCCATTAGTTCATTGGTTCCAGGTTGTACTTCATCAAGTTCAACCTGTCTATGATCACCACCTTCAGCTGAAAATTCTATTTCTAGAAATTTTGTGAAGCGAGCTACGAACATATTTCGATGCTCGGTATCATAGAACAAATATCCTTTCGTATTTGAAGGATATCCAACAAACCTAAACTTCTGCCCTCGAGGCAAAAGCTTATCTTGCCGAGCCATCCTGACATAAGCAGGACACCTCCAAATCTTAATATAACTAAGATTTGGTTTCCTACAGGTCCATATCTCATACGGAGTCGTAGGAACAGCCTTGGAAGGAATCTTGTTCAAAAGATGTGCGGCAGTTAAAAGAGCATAGCCCCATAAATAATATGGTAAATCTGTATAACTCAACATCGATCGGACCATATCTAATAAAGTCTGATTTCTCCTCTCAGATGCTCCATTATATTGCGGAGTATCGGGAACATAATGGAGTATCGGGAGGAGTATATTGAGCGAGAATCTCATTCTCCTTTAAATAATCAATGAACTCTCCACTCATATATTCACCGCCTCGATCAGATCGAAGGCATTTAATATATTGACCAGTTTGTTTCTCTACTTCATTTCGAAATTCTTTGAACTTTTCAAAGGTTTCTGATTTGTGTCTCATCAATAGACATAACCGTACCGTGACAGATCATCGGTAAAGGTGACGAAGTAAGAAAAGCCACTGTGATCAGTTTGACTTAAGGGACCACATACATCAGAATATACGAGTTCCAACAAGTCACTAGCTTGGTGTCCAACACCTGAAAATGAGGCTTTGGTCATTTTACCCCGAATACAAGATTCGCAAGTTGGATAAGGTTCAATGGTGAGATCATGTATCAAACCATTCTTAACCAATTGGGTTAGGCGTTTCACGCCTATATGACCTAACCTCATGTGCCAGAGTTCAGTATTATTTATATCAGATTGTTTAAGTTTATTTATTCCAGTATTAAAGATATCTTGTGAGGTACGCAATATGTAATGACCATGCTCATTTGGACAACAAAGGATCTGAATATTACAACTATCATATAAATACAAAGAACGATTCTTAATATTTACATTATAACCTTCAGTATCTAATACAAAAAGGGACATAATATTCGCCACACATCCTGGCACAAAATAGCAGTCATGCAACAAAAGTCTCCCACTGGGTAAGGGAATCTCACATAAGCCCACTGCAACTGCATCCAGAGAGTCGCCACTCCCGAACCGCAACTGCATCTCCCCAGATTTCAGCCGTCTACTTCCCGTCAGCACCTGCAACGTATTGCAAATGTGAATAGGACAAGCAGAATCCAAAATCCAATTAGATGTAATAGCTTCACAAGCCAAAGAGATATCAATAATAGGAAAAATAAAAGTACATGATGTCGATGCTCTTTCCTTCATGAGTTGCGTAAGATAGTCCGGGCAGTTACGTTTCCAGTGCCCGACTTTCTGGCAGTGGTGGCACTTGTCTTCGGAAGCTCTCTTGGGCTTCGCCGTCTTGCCCTGCGGAGGAATATTGAAAACCTTCTTTTTCTTTCCTTTAAACTTCTTCCCCTTCGACTTGGATTGGGAAGAAGTGGAAAGTGAAGTGGGTTTCGGAAGGCGAGGCAGAACTCCCTTCCTTAAATCTTCCTATGCTGTGAGAAGCATCCTATGCAACTCACGGTAAGAACAGTGAATCCCATTCATGTTGAAGTACATGACGAACTGGCGATATGAAGCCGGGAGTGAACCGAGAATGACACTACGGCCAAGAGTCTCATTCAGAGGGAAATCATGTCGCCTCAACTGCTCGATCAAATCGATCAAGTGAAGCACATGCGGGCTCACAGCCTGCCCTCATCAAGTTTAGAATGGAACAATTCCATCGAAACTTTATGAACAATGACATGTTCCTGGTTCATGAACGATTCACGAAGCTGTGTCATCATGCTATATGCATCGTGCATCTCCCAATAAGTCTTCTTAAGCTCAGAAGAAAGAGAACTCAAGATGAATGATTTTAACCCTTAAATCATCATCCTTCATCGCTGGAAAGTCTCACGTTCTTCAGGTAATGCATCGGGTGATATAGCAAGCGGTAATGGACCTTCCAAAATATACCCCAGTTTCTCGGAATTGAGGACAATCCTCAAGTCCATATCCCAATCCGTAAAGTTTTCTGCGCCTTTCAGTTTGTTCGTATCAAGCATACGTGCAAAAGGATTGGGTGGAGGTGCCGCCATCGCAAATCTATCAAATAGACAGCGAAACAACGGTCAGTAAATAACAGATAAAAGATTATAACAGTTTCATAATATATCATAAAGCATTACTAGATCATGGATTTTTAATCTAAAAATGCCCCTCCCACTATTTCATGCAATACTGTAATCCCCAAACAGAATACAAAACATGCGATAATCAAATCATAACATAATAGTGAAAGGTGGACCCCATGAATATATTTCAGCTCACAGCTTTGACACGTTCTCGCCTACGTATATTCATTTAGGTAGACAACAAATTGTCGATCACTCAATAGTGACTCCTGGGTTTTCGGTCCTGGTCGTTTCTCGTTGTGACAGCTTTGGCACGTTCACAAGGAGGCGTACCAAGGTCAAACTTGTCAATGATGAATTCAAGATACTTACGTAACCCTGACAGCTTTGGCACGTTCAGGATTCCGCTTTCGCTTGAATTCACCTAATATCAAATATATCCGGTACATATAAATTTCTACCGGCCATATCCTCACAGCTTTGGCACGTTCTCGATATAGTCGTAGAAAATTACCGATAAGCGGTATTGACAAGACGGACCGATTAATATACATCAAATACATATTAATTATAAACCTTATTTTAAATAGGGATTTTCCGCTAAAGATGTATTAATTTATTTAATCAAATTAAATAAGTACAAACATGCATTAAAGTCAAGATTAAAGTCAATATTGAATTTTCAAGGCATAATCATATATCGGGGTTCCAGAATCAGACTCGCTCTGATACCATTTTGTTGGGGTTTTATTGGGAATTACAAGGTTAGCGCAGCGGAACGCGGAAAAACGATTTTCCGATTTCAAAATTTTTTCTTGGAACAATTAAATAAACTATTTATTTAATTACCAATACTTAAATTATGAAATATAACCAAGAAATCATATTTCTTTTAATTACAAAATTACCCCCAAACTTTTACAAATTAATTATTTTGGTTTAAAATATGTCAATTACATATTTAATTAATTCCAAATTAACCCAAAATATAATTTACAAGTTTTGCAACAAAACCAGAATATTTTCCAGAATTGCGCCAACAGCCCAGTTTTTTCTGGAATTTATAAAACAGCCCAAAACTTTAATTAATTGTATTTGGCCCAATTTGTTCAAAACATATCAAGATCAAATCCAATTAATCCCAAATTTTACATGCATCACAAATATACATCAAATTAAAGCTTATATATGAAAAGCCCAAAAATTTGAGTGGGTTTGAACCCTAATTTCATAAATCACTCAAATTGGCAATTTACACTAAATTACTAAAATTCAATACTTTAATCTTCAAAATTACTACACCAATTAATTCTCACCATCATGAAATTAATCAAGAACAATTCTAGGCTAATTATGAATGGCTAATTAACTCTAGAATAAGCAACTTTAATTTTCTAATTAATTTATTAAGCTTAATTACATTAATAAGCAAATAAATTAATTCTACATGCTTAAACACATCCAACAAGCATCCAAACAATTTTAATTACAAAATAAAAGAAGAGAGGCATGTTCTTAACAACACAATTGAAGGTAAGAATTTTTGAAACATTTTTCATGTAAGAAAAATGTGAAAAGAACTTACAAAATCAAGCATTTTTGCCTTTGTTTTTCTTCTTTTCTTTTCTTCACCAAAATGCTTCAATTCTTTGTTCTATTTTTGTTGATCTTGATGAGTGATTTGAAATGAAACAAAACCATTTTTTGTATCACTTTTCACTTGCCGATTTTTGTAACAATTAATTAAATACATTTATTTTAATTTTGTTCAAAAATAATTGGCACACATATTTGTTAATAAAGTTAACACTTTGACTTTAATAAAGAGATCAAAATGTGTTCCAATGATAACCATGCCATTTCCAACTTTAATAAAGTTAAAATCATTACTTAAGATATTTTATTTATAAATTAATTTAATTATTTAACAATTAAATAAATAATTAATAAATTTAAATATCTTGAATATATGTATTTTATTTACATTAAATATCTCAAATACATATATTAATGATATAAGTCAAATATCACAATTTGATATTTTATTAATGTGTATTTAATAAAATCAAGTATTAAATAAATACACATCAATATTGGAAATGACCGATAGGCCCGATTGCATGTATTTTTCGTTTAACCATTAAACGAGTTATATAATAATCAGTATTATTCATAACAGTTGCCCTAGTGCTCTACGAGTAAATTTCATTAGTGAGACTCTCTAGATTCAGACATATCCGTCACGAAATCAAATTACGTGTCCATAATTCACCCCCCCGTAAATTATGACGAACACGGATAAACTCATCATACAGGTCGAGGTCACTGCATACGTATAATCCCTCTGTCACAGGTATCCGGATTAATCCAGAGATATAGATACAAACGTCAAATCTCATTAGATATAATCACGTCGACGTTTCTATTAGCAATTCCTCAAATAACACTTAGAACTAATTTCTACAGTGTACCACGGGCCCTGGATTTAACAGATTGCTAATACCATATTGAATACCTATACTCTGTACACAGAGCTGACGGATCCTATCTTGATACACACAGGATATCCTGAGCATCAGTCCACACCCAACGAATAGGCGGAGGTTTGATCTAATAGATCGGTGACGTGACTGCCATCTAAGTGTGGAGGATAACTCAGAATCCACAGTGGTATCTCAAGTCAAAGAATCACTATGCTCACTCAACCCGAGAAGATTCTTATTGACGTTGGTGTACCATCCATTAAGAATCTTCGGTGAGTCATTTAGTGTTTATCCGCTATAAACACCTACACGTCTATACGAGTCTCCAAGACTCATGGTTCAATGAGAAACCATCAGAATCCAAGATTCCAATATACGACATGTACCAGTCTCTACGGGTTACTTTACTGACAAGTAAGTAGTGTAAACCTTGACAGGAAACTGTCTAAGAATGTCAACGTCATGATACAACTCAATGTCATTTGCAACGCTTTTGCAACTGTATCATAACTAATCATTCTAAGGTCGGTTACGTCTTTACCATATAAAAGAAGAAGTTATATAAAAGAAACTGTTCATTTTATGCATAGTAAAACGTTACATTAGTATTTACATAAAATACATAATAAAATTGGCGCTCGGAGCACCAACCCTAACAGGTATCTATATCGAGGTTTCGAGGGTAGAGGTAGAGTAATTTAATCATCTCTGCTTATGTCTTTCGTTTGCTTATTGCGAGCATGGGTTTGGGAATCTAAGATATAATGTACATTATCAGCTCTTGGCATCTTTTATCTGGTTGAAACTCCCACTTCTCATTCTGATTTCTTGGCTTCTTTTATATTCATGTCTATCTTCTTCTCATTCCCTTTCTTATTCTTCTTTTTATTCTTCTCAGGCTCCTTCTCACTTCTTCTCATTCTCCTTCTTCTGCTTTCTTCTTCTTCTTCTTTCTTTGATTCTTCTTCTTCTCAATTCTTATTCTCTCCTCATTCTTCTCCTCAGTTCTTCTTCTCATTCTTCTTCGCATTCTTCTTCTTCTTCTTCTCCCTCTTCCCATTCTCCCTCATTTCTTCGTCTTCTCAGGGTTCTTCTCATTCTCCTTCGTTCGTTGTCTTCTTCTGTTCTTCTAATTCTATTCTTCTCTTCTTATTCTTCTCATTCTTCTCATTCCTTCTTCTTCTTCTCCTCACTCTTCTTCTACTTCTCTTCTTCTTCTATTCGTATTTTCTATTTCTTCTTCTATTCTTTCTTCTTCTTCTCTATTCTTCTATTCTTCTTCTTCTTCTCTTTTCCTTCTCATGCTTCTTCTTCTTCTGCTCATTCTCCTTCTCATTCTTCTCATTCTCTTCTCATTCTTCTCCTTCTCCATCTCCTTCTTCTCATTTTCCTTCTTCTTCTCCTTCTCATTCTTCTTCTTCTTCTCATTCTCCTTCTCTTTCTTCTCCTTCTCATTCTCCTATTTCTGCTTCTTCTCACGATGTAATAGTAATCCGGATTTTCGGTCATTATAATATGTATTTGTGATATTTAAAGTAAATATAATATATATATTTGAGATATTTTTATTTAATTAATTATTTAATTGTTAAATGATTAAAGTAATTAAAATATAAATATCTACCATTATGATAAATTTTGGAAATGATTATTTTGTGTATAAGTATGACTTTACCATTTAATGAAAAGGTTATCAAATACCATTTGACTTTTTTGATTTTTTTTTTTTTAGAATTGAAAAATATCTTGTATATTTTTCTTTCAATTTTCGGCCAAACCCTAACATATACAAAGATTTTATTTTTTCATTTGCTTCACAAAAAGTGTAGAGCCTCTAAAATTACAAAAAAGGGTTGAGAGACAAAAGTGAAGGTTTAAGAAAGAAATTGAAGAAGAAAACTTCAAGTAAAGTAAGTTTTTTCAACTTTTCTTAAACTAGAAAATTATTTCTATTCTTCTTAGCTACAACATGTATTGCTTGGAAGTTTTTTCTACTCTATTAGTTTTGAATAAGTGTGTTGGAAGGTTAATGAAAGATGTATGTGTTGGGTTTTGTGCTCAGAGCGCCAATCCGGACCGTATTTAGTCTGATTCATGAATACGAACATCCCATTTTTCCATAATATTACTTTATTAGTGGTACACCTCGTTTTATATACGTATTTTATCTGATTACGATTAGATTGAACTAAATGTGGTTTAGTGATATGTATATATTAGACAAAGGCCCGATAATATATAATGCAGTACACAGTTACCAAGGTAGTTTGTAATTGACATTGGCATGTTGTCACTGCTTAAATGTATATTATCAAATATAGTTCCTGGTCAAGATTCACTAACACCGGTCGGTTAGTCAAATCTGTTGAGACCCAGTACATGTCGTATATCGAGACTTGGTCCGATGGTTTTATCCAATGAACCCATGAGTCTAGGGATACTCGTATAGACGTGAAGGTGTTTATAGTGGATAAACACTGAACGACTCACTGAAGATTCTTAATGGATGGCTACACCAACGTCAATAAGAATCTTCTCGGGTTGAGTAGCATAGTGGTCGTGGGAACACAGAAACTGGGCGAGGCATGCTGTTCCGGGCTCGCGGCCCGGTTGGGAGTACATAGTAGCCTGCGGGGGACTAAACGGAGAGAGAATAATGGAGGTCAACACCCGGTGTGACCGGGACAAAGATTTCAGCCGCACTCACCACTCGCAAGGGAATACCTCAAACCATTGGGCGGAATGGTCCCTTACTTATGCCACTTGTAATAAAATGATTTGTACAATAATTCAACCAAGCCTAAACAATATTTATTTCCAAGGATAATTTACTCCTAAGTTCGCATGCATAAGTACAAAGCTCATATCTAAGTTTGCATATAACACAATTTTCATGTTTGCATACAACCTATTTACATATAATCTAGGTCTGAATTTGCATGCATAAAGGTAAATTAACATACGGCAAGCATACAACTTAATAAGCACATTGTACTCATACATGTGGGGAATACAGATAAATGGAAATTGGACAATCATGTGTAATAAAGAGAAGCAATCAGGTTCATAATACAAAGGGATAACTAATAGGGGCAATTATGCATAAAATATGATGAAAATGACTCAATTCAGTGTGTGTGTGTTCGTGTAGCGTTCGAAAACATGTTCGAACGGTAAACAGAAGGCTCGCGTTCGTATAGCGTTCGAGAACACGTTCGAACGGAACCGGACCTGATGCATGCAACACATACATAGACAAACAAATCTACAATGCAGGACCTCATGTGTCCGATTGAACTCATTCCCATCCAATCATGTGTACCTCGCCAGGCGCGGCAAAGCATCGTGGTAAAGGATTTTAACCCCTCGAAATAGAGGACCTTTAATCCGACTTACTAAGCCCATGCGCTAATAACAAAATTCATATAAGATATAAAAGAAACAACAATATCGGACTTTGTATTCCCGATTGAACACATCTCACATTCAACCGAATATACATCGTTCGGCACGGCAAAGCATCATGGTAAAGGACTTTAAAACCCCTCGAAATAGAGGACCTTTAATCGCACTTACTAAGCCCATGCGCTAATAACACAATGCATATAAGAGATAAAAAACAACAATATCGGACTTTGTATACCCGATTGAACACATCTCACATTCAACCGAATATACATCGTTCGGCGTGGCAAAACATCGTGGTAAAGGATTTTAACCCCTCGAAATAGAGGACCTTTAATCGCACTTACTAAGCCATGTGCTTTACCTAATCATTACTCAAACAAATAACATGCATAATTTAAATAGCGGGTAATAAACTAATCAAAACAACATAAAACAAAATATGCGCCGTTTGCTTAAGTGGTACATGGAGTTGTATCCCAAGTACAGACTACACTACAGTCCATTCGGATTCGGCTACGGAATTTATGTATGGTTTCCTTCCTATATACCACAAAAGGCGACACATTTTCCATTTTATTCAAAACCATAATATGCATCCATAAACGACTCTCATACGAAATAAATAACTAAAACAATTAAAAGATGAGTAAAAATGAATACAAAAAGTGCCCTCAGGTCTAACCTTTTATGTCGACTCTCGGAAGTACCGTGCGGTCGTCGGAATGGGGGATGCTCGCAACTCCTTCGGTTCACTGGTTTAACGTTTCCTTTTGCTGCTTCGCTATTTGGGCTACTGTTTTCCCTCCGTTTCGCTGCTGTTTTGCTGCTGTATTCTTACTGTTTTAGGTGATATTAGAGTGCAGTTTTTAGTTACTGTTTTTGGATTTAGGGGCTGTGATTCTTGGTAGTTTAGGGCTGTATGGGGTTGTGATTTTCGGTAGTGTAGGGGGATTATATGGGGCTGCTGTTTCGGTGGATGTAGGGAGGAGGAGGAGAGAAAATTCGTTGTTGCTTTCTTGAGTGTATTATATGTGAATGAACTAGGTTGTCAATGCCTTGCAGAATTTTTGTGGTTTTGTATGAATGTGCTAGCCCCTTGGATGTGTGGTGGAGGCTTCTTTTTATAGGCAAATGCTAGGGTTAAATCTTGTTGGAGAAGGAATGAGAGATCATGCAATAAAGGTGAGATATTTTTAGTGTTATACAAGGAAAATAAAAGATTGATTGGAGACAAGATTTGGCTAAATTGGGATGTGATTTATTTTGTTTAGGTAAGTGGATTTGTTATTTTAGTAGGTGATTATTTTATATTTGGTATGTGATTTTTAGATTTGCTTTAATTTCACCATGTGTTAAATATGCATTTATTTAATTTGGATGTGTTTTATAGGCTTTAGTGGGCTAATTGGGCTTGGGTGTGAGGCTAACAGCAAAACCAGAAATACCGACACCGTTCGAACGCCGATTCGAACGCTACACAAACTTCCGTAATCTGCTTGACGTTCGAACGTGGTCACGAACGCAGCACGAACGAAAAACAGTGAACTTGTGAAATGAATCTGATGACATGCTTATTCTTAATTTCCCCTTCCGACGTCCGTTTTCCGCGACTTCCATGACATAAAAGGTAGTGCCTCTAAATGAGACTCATCATAAGGACTTATATGAAAAAATGCAGTGCCTACAGTCGCCCAAACTTTGATGGGACTTGTGTAACGTGTAACAGTGACAATCCTATCAAAGTTATGCAATGCATTTTTAATTACCTGGCTCGCCAGTTGCCACTTGACTTGCCATGTATTGAGTTGAGTTGATTTGGTGATGAGGTGCTGTGACCCCTGGTTCATTCCCAAACCGTGGCTGTGATGTGTCCATTCCCGAACCGTTACCCGTGAGGTGTCCATTCCGAACTGTTACTATGAGGTGGTCCATTCCCGAACCGTTACTGTGATGTGGTCTATTCCAGAACCGTTACTGTAATGTGGTCCATTCTAGAACCGGTACTGTAAAGTGGTCCATTCCCGAACCGTTACTGTGATGTGGTCCATTCCAGAATCGTTACTTTAAAGTGGTCCATTCCCGAACCTTTACTGTGAGGTGGTCCATTCCCAACCGTGTTTGTTAGGTGGTCCATTCCCGAACCGTTACTGTGAGGTGGTCTATTCTCGAACCGTGTTTCCATTCCTGAAGTGCCATTCTCGGCTTGTTCATGCTCGAACTCTGCTCCATTCTCGGATTGCCATTCTTGGCATGTTCATTCTCGAACCTTGCTTCATTCTCGGATTGCCATTCTCGAACCTTGCTCCATTCTTGGATTGCCATTCTCGGCTTGTTCATTCTCGAACTGTGCTCCATTCTCGGATTGCCATTCTTGGCTTGTTCATTCTCGAACTTTGCTCCATTCTCGGATTGCCATTCTTGGCTTGTTCATTCTCGAACCTTGCTCCATTCTCGGATTGGCCATTCTCGGCTTGTTCATTCTCTAACCTTGCTCCATTCTCGGATTGCCATTCTCGGCTTGTTCATTCTCGAACTTTGCTCCATTCTCGGAGTGCCATTCCTGGCAAGACTGATACTGATAATGATGTGGGCCTCGCCCCCAGAGTGCCATACCCGGCAAGATTGATACTGATATGGGCCTCACCCCACACTGATACTGATGTGGGCCTCGCCCCCAGACTGATACTGATGTGGGCCTCGCCCTCAGACTGATACTGATATGGGCCTCACCCCACACTGATACTGATGTGGGCCTCCCCCCAAACTGATACTGATGTGGGCCTCACCCTCAGACTTATACTGATGTGGGCCTCAACCCTGTGATTCATTCCTGAAAACTGCTGACATTGTATTGTTGCTGCTTCTGGTTGGCTTGCATTTGACGCTTTCTTTTTTTCTCTTTTGAAATCTGTTATTACAAAACAGAACAAACACGAAAAGGATGCAAATATGTTACGTGTATGCATACATGCATGAATGAATTTTCTATTCCGTTTGGTTAGGTCTTCTGCCAGTCCTCCTGGTGATCGCTCAGCCTTTTCTTCCTTAGGCGAAATACTGCTTCAATTTATCCATATTGGTCAGCTTGGTGAACTCGTTCCCTTCCAAATCTGACAGTCTCACTGCCCTTATTTCCCACTTTCTGAATGGCTATCTTATCTTTTCTGCTTGCTTCTTTCGGGAATTCCCCATGTTCTAAACATCGCTGAGCATCATAGTACCAGGGTTGAATGCTTTTGCCAAATATACTCATGTTACAGGTTGAAAGGAAGAGCCTCAGGCAAGTAAGCTAAATGAATGTCTTTATTATCATTAAGAAACGGTTCAAACAAGTAGATAAACTCAATGTCTTTGAAAATGAAAGATCCAATAAACCAGGAGTAACAGCTTCATCATTCGCAGCATTGCCTTCTTCCTTGGCCTATGTTCCTCCACTGTTGTGTGTTCCCTATCCCCATGAAAGAAGTTGAGTGGTTAAGAGCTTGGAGGACGAAGCTTTCGGGTAGGTCGGAGTTGATCATATAGGTGGGTGGGGGAACGGAGTGGTAGTTTGGTAGAGGGTTAGTGTGTATGCTAGGCTGTTCTTTTATTGGGTCGTGTATTTTACGGGAATCTATGAGATCTTGAATTTCATGCCTGGGCGGGTGCAGTTGTCGGTGTCATGGCCATGTGCTGGTGGAAGTGGCAATAAAGGTTCAATTTATGTGTGGCGGTGGGGGGTGTGGAAGTGGTTTGCCTTCTAAGGGTTTCAAGAGTCCTTGTCCCTGTAACTTTTCAAATACCTTCGACAAAGGTCTACCAAGGTTAGAAATTGCTGTTTTCTGATGGCAGCGACTTCGGCAGTAGCAGACTTAGTCCTAGAATGCCCCCCAACAGTCCTCATATTCTGGCCATAGAACTTTCTATTCTCAGCCTCTTCTTCCTCTATATCCATGATAGTTTCCCTCAACTGTCGAAAATCTGAATCATGGAGGTCATTCTCCTCAACTTGCCATAAATGGAAGGCTTGGTGCCCTTGATGATCATTTTGATTATCGGCATCTTGTCAGAAGCTGGCTTCTCCAACGGTCTACATACTCCTTGAAGCTTTCTTCCGGATTCTGCTTAGTGTTCTCCAAATCACAGAGTGACAAATCAATCTCCAAGTCAGTAACATATGTTTCAGAAATGCATCTGCCAATTCCCTCCAATCCTCCTTAACCTTTCTTTCAAGGCTATGGTACCACACTACGGGTGCCCCCTCCAGTGACATCCCAAACATCTTCTGAACTTGGCGCTGTGTCAGGCCCACTGAACTCATAACTGACACATATTGTCAGTGATGGACCCTCGGGTCCCCATTCCCATAAAATTTAGGCCATATCAGGCATTTTGAACTAAGCTGGCAGCTGTTCTTCAAAGGTCATCGCCTCATAGTCTAGTAAGTCTTCATCCTTACCTTCATCTTACGGGTAACAGACTCTACCTGGTCACATAGTTTCTGTATCTCGGCCTGAGACCCAATCACTCTGCATGTTGCATACTCTGCCATGTCATCATCAAAAGTGGGGATATCATCCCCCAACCCATTCGTAGGCTCCTCGTGCCTCACATTCTCAGAACTTCCCCCAGCACGGGGCACAACCATATTTGTCATAGTTGTAGTCAAGGCTTACAACTGTTCAATAATTTTGGGCGAAACCATTTTTCCAACTGATCTATCCGGGATACCTCGTTATCGGATATACTCATATCTGTTACCGGTCTTTTAGTGAGTCTTCCCTCTTCCCTAACCCAACGGGACTCTATGATATCTTTTAGACATTGAGGGTGTTAACAGGATATATGTATGCATGAGATGAATGAGATGCATGCGATACAAGGAATATATCAACTCATTAAAATTTTTACACAAATCGACCCATCATCATTATATGAGGTTTTGGGCTAACTGTCATAGGAGTGAACTCGTCCCAGTTTAAATGGCCCAACAATTTCACATCTCATGGAAAGAAGTCCAACCGTATCCAAATGATAATGTTCCTAAACACAAACATATAATGGCCCATTGGCGTTTTAGAAGCTTTTGGCCCAATCGTCATAAGATACTTTCTTGTCCCAGTTTAAATGGCCCAACAAGCCCATACCCCATGACAAAATGTCCGCATGGATCTAAACGACAATGTTCCCAAACACAAGCATACAAAAATAATTTCTACAGAGTGGCCCATCAACATTTCAGAAGCTTTTGGCCCAATTGTCATAGGATACGAACTCGTCCCAGTTTAAGTGGCCCAACAAGTTCGCATTTCTGACAAGAAGTCCAACTGCATCCAAATGAGGATGGTCCACAAACACAAGGAAATAGTTGCTATAGGCCATACAACTCCGGTCTATGTGTGGGTTTGCATGAGTGTAGACAAAGACTCTCGCTGGCGAAGGATTGCCCACAACTATGTCTCCCCACTCAATGGTTCGAGCGACCAAGTGAGCGCACCTTTTTTATACCTTACAGTACGTGCCAACGAGTTATGGTGTGTGACTGACTGTCAAATGGATTTCCTGTTGTAGATTCCCCAGAGGGAGGGTGGAGCGAGGCTCTCTTAAGTACCCTAGCCTCTTAGGCTCTTATCCATTGGTGACAGGAATAAACAACGGGTCCTCCAAATTAGTCCATCACAATAGGCTACGAGTAAATGATTATCTAGGTGTCTTCACAGCTTTTCCTTATAGAAAGGTAGTGAATGAAAGAAGACACCAAACCATTACCCAGCCTTAAAAGTGCCTTTGATTAAACCCCTTTTAACCCACAATAGACACGGTTAATTAAAGCACAAATTATAATATTACAAGACATTATTTCGGGGCCGATTCTCTATCCCCAGTGGAGTCGCCAGACTGTGGGAACACAGAAACTGGGCGACGCATGCTGTTCCGGGCTCGCGGCCTGGTTGGGAGTACGGAGTAGCCCGCGGGGGACTAAACCGGAGAATAATGGAGTCGCCACCCGGGGTGAACTGGGATAAAGATTTAAGGTCGCACTCACCCCTCGCAAGGGAAGACCTCAAACCATTGAGTTCGGAATGGTCCCTTACTTATGCCACTTGTAATAAAATGATTTGTGCAATAATTCAACCAAGCCTAAGCAACATTTATTTCCAAGGATAATTTACTCCTAAGTTCGCATGCATAAGTACAAAGCTCATATCTAATTTTGCATATAACATATTTTTCATGTTTGCATACAACCTATTTACATATAATCTAGGTCCGAATTTGCATGCATAAAGGTAAATTAACATACGACAAGCATACAACTTAATAAGCACATTATACTCATACATGTGGGGAGTACAGTTAAATGGCAATTGCACAATCATGCGTAATAAAGAGAAGCAATCAGGTTCGTAATACAAAGGGATAACTAATAGGGGCAATTATGCATAAAATATGATGAAAAGGACTCAGTTCAGTGTGTGCGCGTTCATGTAGCATTCATAAACGTGTTCGAACGGTAAACAGAAGGTTCGCGTTCGTGTAGCGTTTGAGAACGCGTTCGAACGGGACCAGACCTGATACATGATAAAACAAAGAAAATATGTGCGCATTCGTGTAGCATTTGTAAAACGCGTTCGAACGGTAAACAGAAGGTTCGAGTTCGTGTGGCGTTTGAATACGCGTTCGAACGGGACCAGACCTGATGCATGATAAAACTAAGAAAATGCGTGCGCGTTAGAGTAGCGTCCGAAAACGTATTCGAACGGTAAACAGAAGGTTCACGTTCGTATAGCGTTCGAGAACGCGTTCGAATGGAACCGGACCTGAAGCATGCAACACATACATAGACAAACAATCTATAATGCAGGAGCTCACATGTCCGATTGAACTCATTCCCATCCAATCATGTGTACCTCGCCAGGCGGGGTAAAGCATCGTGGTAAAGGATTTTAACCCCTCGAAATAAAGGACCTTTAATCCGACTTACTAAGCCCATGCGCTAATAACAAAATGCATATAAGAGATAAAAAGAAACAACAATATCGGACTTTGTATACCCGATTGAACACATCTCACATTCAACCAAATATACATCGTTCGACGCGGCAAAGCATTGTGGTAAAGGATTTTAACCCCTTGAAATAGAGGACCTTTAATCGCACTTACTAAGCCCATGCGCTAATAACACAATGCATATAAGAGATAAAAAACAACAATATCGGACTTTGTATACCCGATTGAACACATCTCACATTCAACCGAATATACATCATTCGGCGCGGTAAAGCATCGTGGTAAAGGATTTTAACCCCTCGAAATAGAGGACCTTTAATCGCACTTACTAAGCCCATGTGCTTTACCTCATCATTACTCAAACAAATATCATACAGAATTTAAATAGCGGGTAATAAACGAATCAAAACAACATAAAACAAAATATACGCCGTTTGCTCAAGTGGTACATGGAGTTGTATCCCAAGTACAGACCGCACTACCGTCCATTCGGATTCGGCTACGGAATTTATGTCTGGGTTTCCATCCTATATACCACAAGAGGCGACACATTTTCCATTTTATTCAAAACCACAACATGCATCCATAAACGACTCGCATACGAAATAAATAACTAAAACAATTAAAAGATGAGTAAAAATGAATACAAAAATTGCCCTCAGGTCTAACCTTTTATGTCGACTCTCGGAAGTACCGTATGTGGTCGTCGGAATGGGGGATGCTCCGCAACTCCTTCGGTTCACTGGTTCAACGTTTCCCTTTGCTGCTTCGTTGTTCGGGCTGCTGTTTTCCCTCCGTTTCGCTGCTGTTTTGCTGCTGTATTCTTACTGTTTTAGGTGATATTAGAGTGCAGTTTTTAGTTACTGTTTTGGGGATTTAGGGGCTGTGATTCTCTGTAGTTTAGGGCTGTATGGGGGTTGTGATTTTTGGTAGTGTAGGGGGATTATATGGGGCTGCTGGTTCGGTGGATGTATGGAGGAGGAGGAGAGAAAATTATTTGTTGCTTTCTTGAGTGTATTATGTGTGAATGAGCTAGGTTGTCAATGCCTTGCAGAATTTTTGTGGTTTTGTATGAATGTGCTAGCCCCTTGGATGTGTGGTGGAGTCTTCTTTTTATAGGCAAAGGCTAGGGTTAAATCTTGTTAGAAAAGGAATGAGAGATCATGCAATAAAGGTGAGATATTTTTAATGTTATACAAGGAAAATAAAAGATTGATTGGAGACAAGATTTGGCTAAATTGGGATGTGATTTATTTTGTTTAGGTAAGTGGATTTGTTATTTTAGTGGGTGATTATTTTATATTTGGTATGTGATTTTTAGATTTGCTTTAATTTCACCATGTGTTCAATATGCATTTATTTAATTTGGATGTGTTTTATGGGCTTTGGTGGGCTAATTGGGCTTGGGTGTGAGGCTAGATGCAAAACTAGAAATACCGACGCCGTTCAAATGCCGATTCGAACGCTACACGAACGCCCGCAATCTGCTTGACATTCAAACGTGGTCACGAACGCAGCATGAACGAAAAACAGTGAACTTGTGAAATGAATCTGATGACATGCTTATTCTGAATTTCCCCTTCTGACGTCTGTTTCCCGCGACTTCCGTGACATAAAAGGTAGTGCCTCTAAATGAGACTCATCATAGGGACTTATATGCAAAAATGCAGTGCCTACAGTGGTCCTTCGACTTGAGATACCACTGTGGATGTATGAGACATCCTCCACACTTAGATGGCAGTCACGTCACCGATCTATTTAGATCAAACCTCCGCCTGTTTGTTGGGTGTGGACCGATCCTCAGGATATCCTTTGTGTATGAAGATAGGATCCGTCAGTTCTGTGTACATAGCATAGGTAGTCCATATATGATTAGCAGTCTGTTAATCCGTGGCCACAGTATACTTCGGAAGTGAGTTCCGAATGTTATTTAGAGATTGCTAATAGATACGTCGACGGGATAATACCTAAATAGATTTGACGTTTACATCTATATCTCTAGGATTTTCCGGATACCTGTGACGGAGGGATTATACATATGCAATGACCTAGACCTGTATGATTCAGCTAGTTTTTCCGTGGTCGTCATAATTTACGGGTGGGTAAATTATGGACACGAAATTGGATTTTGTGACGGATATACCTGAATCTAGACAGTTTCACTGATGAAACATACTCGTAGAGCACTAGGGCGACTTTTATGAATAATGATGATTATTTATAAATCGTTTAAAACGTTAAACGAAAAATACATGTGAACTGGTCGAACCGTCATTTCCTAATTAATGTGTATTTGTATTTAATATATGATATTATTAAATACACATTAATAAATTTTCAAATAAAGGTATTTGACATATATCATTAATATATCTATTTGAGATATTTAAAGTAAATATAATACATATATTTGAGATATTTGTATTTAATTAATTATTTAATTATTTAATTGTTAAATGATTAATATAATTAAAAATAAATATCTCACCAAATGATAAAGTTAGGAAATGATTATAAGTGTAAATTATTGACTTTATACTTAAAGGAAAGGTTGTCAAATTGAATTTGACATCCTTGGATATTTATTTTAATTGTTAAAATTGAAAATATCCATTTTCCTTTTTTATTCACAAATTCGGCAATACCCCTAAAATAATATAATTGTTATATTTTTCAAGTTGCAATTGTTGACTTGGTTGAATAATTCATTAAAGTGTATTGTTTCATTTCATTTTAGGTTTTTAAGAAGTTCATTTGAGACCAAAATAACATAAAAGAGAGTTGAGAGCAAAGCTTGAAGTTCAAAGAGAAAAGGCTTGAAAAAGCTTATTTTTGTAAGTTTTTCTTTAATGTCTTCAACATGAAATATGTTTCTAACATTCTTAGCTTCATTTTGTGATGCTTTGATGTTATCTCTACTCTTATAGTTTGTGTTTATATGGTTGTGAACTTGAATGAAAGATTGATGCATGTAAGTAAGCTTGAAATGGTTTCAAAGCTTTACTTTTGATTTTTAGAAAATCAAGTTGCCATTCTAGAGTTGGTAAGCCACTCCTTGGTGACCTATAATTGTTCTAGAGTTGTTTCAAAGTGGTGAGGCTAGATTGGTGAAGTATTGAATGGATTAAAGTGTTGGATTTTATAAATTTGGTGAAATTGGACAATTGATGAAATTGAAAAATTAGGGTTCATAACCTATTCCAAATTTGGGGCTTTTCATATATGTGATGTATTATGGTATTAATATGATGCATATAAATTTTTGTGTTGATTGGATTTGATCTTGGCATGTTTTGAACAAAAGGGACCAAAATGCAATTACTTGAAAATTTAGGGGTTGTCACGGCAATTAGGAAAAAATTGGGGATTTGTGTTAAAATCTGATTTTGATGCATTAGATGTGTTGAAAAACATTTTAGAAATGATTTAGAATCATCCAAAATTATATTTGATAATTTTTGGGCTAAAATAATCAATTTACAAAGTTTTGGGGCAATTCGGTAATTACCAAGAAATTTGATCTCTTGTGTAATTTTTCAGAATTTGATAATTGGATAATTAAATAAATAAGTTTATTTAATTGATACGAGAAAAAGTTTTGAAATCGGAAAATTTTGATTTTCCACTATTCCGCTGCGTTACCGATATTCCCCCTTAAAACCCCTACATTATGCATGTATGTTTATCAAACTATGCTTGTAAATGGTGTATAAGCACACTTTTGATCATTTGATGATCTTGTTGCCATTCTAGAGTTGTTAGGCCACTCATTGATGACCTAGAATTGTTCTTGAGTTTTTTCAAAATGGTGGGACTTGTTTGGTGTTGTAGAGATTAGATTGAAGTATCGGATTTGGTTAATTTGGTTAAATTGTTAATTTGATTAATTTGAGAAATTAAGGTTCATACCCTCCACCAAAATTGGGGCTTTTCATATATGTGTTGTATATGATGTATATAAGATGTACAATCATTTGGTGTTGATTGGAAATCATTTTAACTTGTTTTGAACAAATTTGTACCAAATGCAAATTATTACAACTTGGACACCCATTCGGTAATTGCAAGGAAAATTGGGATTTTTGTTGTGAGTTGTATATTGATGTATATGATATGTAGAAATCATTTTGGTAGTGATTTGAAATCACTTAAATTTGTATTTGACAAATTTGGACTAAAATAATCAAAATGTAAACTATTGGGGTCTCACGGTAAATATGGGAAAATCTGATTTTTGGTAAAAAATTCAGTTTTTAAGTATTGAGTAATTAGAATAAATAAATATTTTAATTGCCCGAGTCAATTATAGAAATCGGAAAAATTTATTTTTACACGTTCCACTGGCGTTTACCCCTAAATCCCCTACAGATAATGGTTTATTCGTGGTTGCTCAATGCATCTGGAAATGATGCAGACATAAAGAAGAGATATAATGATCAAAAACACTTGTTTTGAATTATAACACCGAAAATCAGCCATAAAAATTAAAGTGGCGAATAGATTTTTGAAGATGATGGCTAAAGATCTTGTAGCTTTGATACCATGTAAGACCTCATGAAAGTGAGATGTTCTTGGTGATTTATTTTCTGTTAGGAAAATAAGAAAATGCAAGAATGTAAAGGAAAATGAAAATGCTTAAGAGACTACATTTTCATTAATTGGAATGATTACAAAATGATATAGAATTGTCATTCTATGTAATCTAAAATCATCTCTCTATTTATATCCAGATTTGGCGTCTAAATTCTAATATTTGAATTTTGAATTATGGCTCCAATATTTGAATATTTGAATTTCAAATATTTGAATTATGGTGCCATTTGTCTCATTCTGATTCTAGCATTTGATTCTGAGGTTATGATGCTGAGTGAGGTAGGGTTTTGTTCTGATGCTAAAGTTGTGGAAAGTCTGAATGTACAGTCTGATTTTGAGGTTACAGTAGGGTCTGACTTTGAGGTTACGGTAGAGTCTAAGTTTGAGGTTGCGGTATGGTCTGAATGTGGAGTCTGATTCTAAGGTTGCGGTAGGTTCTGATTCTGAGGTTGGTTGAGGTTATGATTCTGATTCAGAACCATGGCTTGTATCAAAACCTTTCTTACATCAAAACCTTGGTTCAGAACCTTGTTTCAGCCTTTAGCTATCGATGGCATGCTTTCGTAGTTGATCAATTCTAGATTCAAATTGGAACACACATGCACAATTATTTATCATATGCTATATTATCTAACATCTAATTATCACCAGAACATCTCATTTACACTTTCGTTACAAGATACAGTTTCATAATTTGATATTCACCTTCATCATGTCTTCATGTGGAAGTCACTTTCATAATCCTTAACACAGTATTGGTCCTAGTCCCGGTCCCAGACCTGGCCCCATCCGTCCCAGTCCCGGACCCGACCTCGGTTATCGTCCCGATCATCCTAGTCATGACTCAGGTCCTGGCCTCAAGTCCCGATCCTGGGTCCCGGTCCTGACCAGTATCCCGGCACCAGGTCCCGGTCCATGTCCTGGTCCCGACCCGTGTCCTAGCCCCAAGTCTCGGTCCCTGTCCCGATCCTGACCCGTGTTCTGGCCCCAGGTCCTGGTCCTTGTCCCGGTTCTGACCACGGCCCTCGTCTTGGCCCATATGCTGGAGTCGATCCTTTTCGGAAAATAACATACGAGATTTTGTTTGTAATTTATTTTCCGAATAAGCCAAATGAATTTTACTTTGATTGGAAAGTATTTTCAATTGACTTCAATTTCCAATGTCATCCAATGTAATATCTCGAATATTTTTCGGATTTTAAAGTGAAACTTAGTTGTCTTGGTAAATGCGGTTCTGGGAACCAGTTACGTAAGTTTTGGTTATAACGTTGTACGTGCAAAAGTTTCTTATTTCGGCTATAAAAATAGCAAATGAATTCTGATTGAGTTGATTCCTGAACCAGTAGACTCTTTTTTCCAAGACAAACAACTTTTGTATTGAACACTTTCAAAATTTACATCAGAAGGGCTTCAAAAATATGAATTTTCTAGAAATACCAATGAGATGGACCTGATTGTATTTGTGAGGGTCAGATTGTAATTTTCGAAAAAATTTTATATATCCTTAAGCCTCACAACTCTCTCACTCGACCCATTCCCCTCCAAAAAATGTGTTTTGGTTTGTTGGCTCGTAGACCAGCCAATCGGCCACCACCACACCGGCCGACGGCCTCGGGGGGGTGCGCCCAACCATCCCTCATCTGAAGGTGGCTGGCGGCGACCCCAGATCGCTACCAACGGCGAGAAAAAAAAGATGAATACGCGCGTGATTGGGTTTCGTGATCCCGGCTCATCGTTATGTTTTACAGCTCGAGCCACCCGTCAAATCGAAGCTCTCGGAGAGTACTACAAGTTGGCGGTGAGGTATTTTTCGTTCCGTGCATGATTACACACGATACGAGGAAATAAGATTCGGTGAATAGTGACCCATGGTGAACAGTAGCTCCGATTGGAATTTCATCGATTCCAGCGCATTCGTGGGATCGTTTGGAGTCTGTATATGCCCTCAAAATCTCGGTAAAACCTCCCGGTAAAAACTCACAAATTTCAAGTTTATCGTTAAATGTTTGGATGTATCCAATAGCTTTGTAGAGTAGCGTAATGATATAAATTGAATTGATTTAGTATTAGTATATTGAATATTTGTATTTTGTAGAATCTGAGTGAAAACAGAACCAGTTGGATCGATCCAATAGAATATGATGTAAGTTTTCAGTTAAAGTGGATTTTATGTGTGCTAATGTGTTTTTTATCGTAATGATATATATGAGTCATATATGATGAGATGATAGTGTTATGATAATTCCGTATAGGTTCGGAGGGTTTGTGACCCTTCCGTAGCATTTACGAAAACTTTTTCGGATGATTTTCTAAAAATACGTAAACCGATAATTTAAGTTAACTAGTGGCATGAATTAGTTTGTAATGGTGTTTTAAGATTATTGAACCTGAAAACATTAAAATCAAACTTGATTCGGTTGTCCCAAAAAGATCCGAAACTTTGTCAAAGCTAAGTCGAGAATTTCATAAGTTACAATTCTAACGGTGTTTCGCTATTTGTTTTGGCAGACTTGATTATGACCCGAAGTGCATGCGAAGCCTGATAAGTAACACATGCGATGAGTGCTTGAATAACTTATTGGTGTGTGTGTGTTTGTGTGTGTGTATATATATATATTGAAGTGTTTAGGATAAAACGAAAAATAGAAAAGAGATATTCATGAGAACACAGTTCGAGGTTACGCATGGTTAGGATAATCGACCACCACATGTATGGAACTTTGTTATTAATATGATATGAAATGAGCTTATTATTTATGCGTATGTATGAAATTATGTTAGGGTATGAATCTGTAATAATATGAATGCGTATATGTAAAGGAATATGTCAATGTATTAGTATATGAACATATATTCGTATATGCATATGGTGTTAAGATCTATATAGGTTGTATATACGGAATTAGTAAATGAAGCAAATCATGATTTCTGAATTGGCGTTAGTTTTATGTAGGTGTATGTAATATGAATAAGTTGTTATTGACTTATATATGTGAGTTATTTGTATAGAGATTGAAATGGTTAAGTGAGATAAGGAATGAGAGTAAGCTAAGCATTTCTTGAATGAAAATGGTTAATTAATAAGCTCTATATTAGAGGTTTCCAGATAGGAAATATAAAACTATGTATGTTTGATTGGTGAATGAAAGATATGAGAACATTTAAAGTTATGGCATTTGTATTCGTATTCATAAGTATATTCGTATGTTTGAAGCATATGTGTGTTTGTGAATATTTGAATGATGTCTTGGAGTGATTGTCATGGATGTACTTGTGTATGAGAAGTCCTGCGATGAGTTTGGTATGTCGTGATATGCATGCATGTATGTATGTTTGGTTGGTCGATGTTCTCATCGTATAGTAGTCGATCTGGTTAGGAATCCGTTCAGACGGAATTCATCTCATACCTATTCTAAAATAGGTAATGAGTCTCGTATGAGTATTATATGTGTAAGCCAGTCACATATATGTGTTGTTTGATTATGTGTTTTGTGATGTATTGGTTATTATGTGTGCTTCGTGGTTGGTTGCACGATGATTGTATGTATGTCTGAGTGTATGTTGGTATATGATAAAACTCGTGATATGTATGGATCGTGTATGCTTATGCGAAATGAATGAATGATTTGAAAACTGATGTGAGTATCAGATGTCTTAAAGCGTGTTTGCTAAGTTGTATTGGTATGTATGTAGGTGTAAGGATCTTGCAATTATGTTTGCATGAATATAAGAGAAATGTTCTATGGTATTTGCAAATGTATATGAATCCTGAATGTCAATCTATTGTAAGGTTATCGTGATTAAAGAAAGTTAAAGAAAGTTTGTTTTGGAATTGAAGTAAGTTTGTTTTGGTATAGAAGATAGTTTGTAATCGAATATACTAAAGTTTATTTGATTTATCGATTTGATGATATTTCAAAGATGGATATTTGTGATAAAAATATAGATGTATGACTTCATGTTTCACGTGATTGAAATGGATTTGATATTAAACGATATACTCTATGGTATTCGAGTTTTGCTTTATATGTTTTGAATGTTAGCTATTAGATTGGCACATATGTCGATATACAAATGTGAAAATTTGACATGGGTTAAGTATAAAGGATAATAACAAGTTAATAAATCTGAATTTGTAATAATTTATTAATTCTGATAATCTATTGATATGTTAGACTTGTTTGTTTATAATACTAGCATGGTTACTTACTGAGTTTTATAACTCACACCAAACCAGTTTGCTAGTTTTGCAGGTTGGCTTTTAGATTGGTCAACCACCACCGTTTCGGAAGTCATGCTCGAGACGTGGATCACCCAAGCGGCAGTCACCCTCGCAAGTATCATGGGAGAAGTTTTAGAAGTTTAGGTTATTTGATTTATGGTTTTGTTTGTTGTGCTGATCACGCCATTTGTATTCAGTAAATGATTTGATTGCTTATAATGTCATGGGTTCAGAGCCCTTGAGTGTTGATAGATGATATGGGCATGAGCACTTAGGTGATGATTTTGATGTGTTGGTGTGGACTTGAGGTCCATTTTGCTAGATGATGTTTATTTCAAGTTCGTTTTGATGCTGGACTGAGATCCAGGTTGTCCATTTTTAGGATGCATCATGCCCGATTTTCTGTAAATTTAGAGACTTATGGAGATGGGTTCATCTTCTCTCCTGCCGGTGGCACCTTGCCTTGACGGGGTGTTACAGTTATGGTATCAGAGCAAATGTTTAGGTGTCGTGTCTACAGCTATAAGGTATCTGATCGTCTGAGTAAGTTTTCTGCTATGCATAGACTATATAGGTCTCATGCTTGAAATTTGATTTGATTTCTGGTATGTGATATGATGTGTTGTGGTTTGATAATATAAGTGATTTGGATTATCTGTATAGATGTTTGTGTACTATGAATATATGTATGTGTATAGATATACTAAGTTAAAAGTATGTGGTTTATATAAGTATATGTATAAGTAAGTAATGTAAATTCAATGTGTTCTGAGGTACAAGTAATTCTATGATGTTGATAGTCTGAATTATGACCTGATATTTTGAATCATGTTTTGAAAACTTGGTATTTGATTTTTAACATAAAAGTGTTTTGAAAAGAAAAAGGAAATGAAAGAAGAAAGAAAGAAAGTTCCCAGATATTTTGATTTTGATTATAGAGGATAAAGAAATATTTCTGCCTCGACGCTTGATTCACATTTTTATATTTTGAGATTTATCGATATGTTTCCGTCGAGGTGCTTGATAATATGTTTTCGTCTCGGTGCTCAAAGATGATTTTGATGTTTTGAAACTGTAAAACTTTATTTTATTCGAGACGCTCGAAAATATATTTTTGTCACGGTGCTTAATGATTTTATGTCTTTGACCCTCCGTGGAATTTGTAATGTTTCATTCCGGCTTGGCCGGGGCGCTTGTTATGGGGTCCAGACCATCAGAAAATGGTTGGCCCACCACCCTGTCAATATGGTTTGTACACTATCTGGTCTGTGCACGCGACTGAACAGTGGACACTCGATGTGTATTTTGAAAAGTTTGCATCAAATATTTATTTTTGATTTACACATATTTATGTTTTGGGGGGAAGAATGATTTCAAAAGAATTACATTTTGATTTTGATACATTTCGATATTGTTTATGATATTATACGATGTGATATCTTTCCGTCACGGTGCTTGTATATGGTTTTTACAGTTTTATAATTTAATATGATATGTTTCTGTTGTGGCGCTTGTATAGGGGTTTGTCCAACTGTAATGGGCCGACCTGACCTTCTGTCGACATGGGATTGTTTCGTTGATTGTCCAATCGGTGCGCGCGATTTGGACATTGGGCGCTCGTTATGTTTCGTCCAGTTGCGTTATGCTGAATGCTCGATATGTATTTACAATGATGGATTTTGAAACTGATTTTGTTTACAATAAAAGAGTTTCTCAAATGTATTTTCGAAATGGTTTTTGAAATAGATCGTTTACGTTTTCTATTTTGAATGATTAGAAAGATTGAAAGATTTCAGACTATGAACATCATAAGAGCATGTATGATTATATGTCACTTCTGGCTGTGATAATGGATGTATTTGTTGATATAAAATATTATGTTTGTTATAAGAGTATGTATGTAAGTTATAGTTCATCTCAGATCTTTTGAGTATTGTGATTGTTATGTATGTTATGTTGTCAGCCATACAATGTTGTAAGTGCGATTAGATATGTGCGTATGTAAACATTGATGTTAGTATCATTTACATATATGAAATGGAATGATATGATGTGGAATGGATTCCTTTTTAGATTATGGATGAAATAAATAGTATAAAATTCGTATTAAGTTTCCGTTTTGATGTTGCATTTGATTGTCCGTAAAGAACCTATGTTTTGTTCCTCATTTCTGATGATGAATGTGATTAGTTGTATAGAATCTGTTTTCTTCCTTTTGTTTATGTTGATGGATGAGTTTGAAACGGTTTGAGCGTGTTCCTATGAATGAGTGTGAGTTGAGATGATAAGTTTGATATGTCTGGTATGAAATGTTTGATTCGACGTGTTTTATTTTGAAATAGCATAGTTTGTATTGATGTATGAAATATGTAATTTTTGATAAGGTGTAAATCGAGATAACTTACGAATGCAGATAAGATTGTAATGTACGTACGTTCGGTTCCAAATGATCAGACAAAAGGATGAAGAAATTTTGAGGATGAAATTTTTATAATAATGGGAGAATGTAATATCCCGAATATTTTTTGGAATGGTTATGAAAGATTTCCGATTTGAAATTTAGATTTTAGAACCGAATGATATTCGGAAATAAGACTTTATGTACTGAAAAATTGATCGGAACGTTTTAAAGTGAAGCTTAGTTGTGCTAGTAAACGCATGGCTCTGAGAACCAGTTACGCAATTTCTGTTTATAATATTATACGCCTAAAATTTTCTTGTTTCGATTAAAAAAGAGTAATGCACGCGTGAATGGGTTTCGCGATCCCGGCTCGTCGCATCGTTTCATAGCCTGAGCCACCCTCCAAATCGAAGCTCTCAGAAAGTACTACAAGTTAGCGGTGACACATTTTCTGTTCCGTGCACGGTTGCATGTAAAATGAGGAAAGATTATTCAGTGAATAGTTACCCACGGTGAACAGTAGCTTCGATTGGAATTCCGTCAATTCCAGCATATTCGTGGTAGCATAATGATACAAATTGAATTGATTGAGTATTAGTATATTGAAAATGTGTATTTGGTAGAATCCAAGTGAAAACGGAACGAGTTGGATCGATCCAATAGAATATGTAAGTTTTCGATTAAAGTGAGTTTTCCGTGTGTTAATTTATTTTTATTGTAATGATAGATATGAGTCATATATGATGATATGATAGTATTTGGATAAATCTGAATAGGTTCGAAGGATTCGGGATCCTTTCGTAGCGTTTACGGAAATTTTTTCAGAAGATTTTCTAAAAACACGCAAACTGAGAATTAAGTTAATTAGTGACATGAATTAGTTTGTAATGGTGTTTTAAGATTATTGAAACTGAAAATATTGAAATCGGACTTGATTTGGTTGTCCTGGTGTAGACACTGCATTTTTACATAAGCCCGATGACGAGCCTCGTATGGAGGCACTACCTGAAAAGTTGCGGAAGTTGCGGGAACCGAATGCCGGAAGGAGAGAAAACCTCCAAAATTAGCACCTTGTCGGATTCGAACTCACTAGCCAGCCTCAGATTCGCTTAGTCAGTTTCTGTTTCAAACCTCAGCCTTGGCCCACTACCCTACAACCTACACAATCAGCCCAAGGCCCATACAATCCACCATCCACACGCCCAAGACACCATCTACACACCTAAACCTTCCTAAAATAGATAAAATCGCATGCAAAACACATGCTAAAATCCCCTCAAATCACTTTCCAAATTAACAAGATTTGATATCTCATCCTTTCTAAATAACAAGATTTGAGATCCCCATCACCAAATTTAGGAGATTGTATGCCAAAAATAATTTTGGTAAGATATTCCCCAAATTGATGTGAGATCCTTTCAAAACACTATAAATTAAGGACCAAATCTTAACACAAAGAAGGCTTACACACGATAATAATCAAAGAAACCTAGGCTCTCTTTCTTCTCCGTTTCACGGTAAAAACACACAAGCAAAACCAACCAGCAGCCCCTACAACCGAAACAAACAAAACAGCTCCACCAAAGAAACCAAAACCAACCAGCAGCCCCCTACAACCGAAACAAACCAACCAGGAAACACCAAGCAACCGAAACAGGCGACCCAAAACCCAAACAAACAAACCAAAACAACACATATACAAAACCCTGAAACACCAAACAAACAGCACAAGAAACACCAACTATAAAACCAAACAAACAGCCCCCAAACCAGCAGCTAATCACAAAAAATAACCCCAAAACAGCAGCCCCTAAACCGTGAAAATACAGCCCCTAAATCGTGAAAATAACATCCCTTAAACCAAGAAAAACCGCAAAAATAGTGAGCCAAAAACAGTAAGAAAAATAGTGAAAACAACTAGCCAAAACAATAAGAAAAACAACCAAAACAGCAGCCCAAAATCACCAAAAACAAAAAACAGAAATAGCAAACAGCAAACAGCAACCACAAAACAGCAAAGCAGCGAGTGAAATAGCGAACTAGAAACAGCAAACAGCGAACCAGCTTCAATCCTTCCGGCGACGGCCTAACGCACTTTCAAGAAAGCAACTTAAAAGGTAAGACCTGAGGACACCCTATTTATTTTTATAGTTCCGGACACGGCATGCCTGGCTGGACGTGAAATACATCCAGCCGGGTATGCGAAGTCCTACACTAAAGACGACCAAATTTCTGGTCATATTATTTTTTCTTCTTCGGCATTTTATTATTTATTTTTTTTTATCTATTTAGTGTTATTTATCTTATTATTTATTTATTCACTTTCATCGTTATTTATTATTCCGCATTTAATTTTGCTATTTAGCTTTTTTTGGCCATTTACTTTTATTGTTATTTTATTATTTCGCCATTTCTTATGTCCGTTTACATTGCATTGATGGTTATGTGAGTTATTATCCCTTGCGGTATATCGGATGGAAACCCAGACGTAAATTCAGTAGCTGAATCCGAATGGACGGTAGTACGGTCTGTACTTGGGATACAATTTCACGTACCACTCGGGAAATACTCATATATGCATGATTAACCCCCTTTTATTTATTTATTGACACTTTATTTACTTTTGATTATTATTCTTGTTATCGTACCTTGTATTTCTTAATTTAATTTGCTTATATTTATATTCATGTTTATGGGTGTGCAAATTTGTGTATTTATTTGAATTATCTTGCATGAACTGCATAAGACTTGGCTATACCATTGTGTGAACCCGTCCGTTATACTGGCATAAGTAAGGGACCATTCCGAACCCAACGGTTTGAGGTCTTCCCTTGCGAGGGGTGAGTGCGGCCTTAAATCTTTTCCCAGTTCACACTGGATGACGACTCTTTTATTCTCCGATTTAGTCCCCTGCGGGCTACTCCGTGTTCTCTACGGGCAGCAAGCCCAACAATGTCGTGGTCGCCGAACATCATAGGCATAGCGATAAACCCCGCTTCGCTCATACACCCGAAAATATCCTAAACTTTGTCAAAGTTAAGTCGAGAATTTCATAAGTTATATATATGATTGAAGTGTTTAGGTTAAGACGAAAATAGATAAGAGATATTCATGAGAACAAAGTTCGAGGTTACACATGGTTAGGATAATCGACCACCACATGTATGGAACTTTATTATTAATATGATATGAAGTGGGATATGAAATGAGCTTATTGTTTATGCGTATGTATGACATTACGCAAGGGTATGAATCTGTAATAATATGAATGCGTGTATATAAAGGAATATGTCAATGTATAAGTGTATGAACATGTATTTGTATATGCATATGGAGTTAGGTTATGTATAGGTTGGATATAGGGAATTGGTAAATTGAGCAAATCATGATTTCTTAATTGGATTTAGTTTATGTAGTGTATGTAATATTAATAAGTTGTTATTGACTTATACATGTGAGTTATTTGTATAGAGATTGAAATGGTTAAGTGTGATAAAGAATGAGAGTAAGCTAAGCATTTCTTGAATGAAAATGGTTAATTAATAAGCTCTATATTAGAGGTTTCCAGATAGAAAATATGAAACTATGTATGTTTGATTGGTGAATTAAAGATATGAGAACAGTTAAAGTTATGGCATTTGCATTTGCATTCGTATTCATAAGTATATTTGTATGTTTGAAACATATGTATATTTGTGAATATCTGAATGATGTCTTGGAGTGATTGTCATGGATGTATTTGTGTATAAGAAGTCGTGCGATGAGTCTGGTGTGTCGTGATATGCATGCATGTATGTATGTTTGGTTGGTTGATGTTCTCACCGTATAGTAGTCAATCTGGTTAGGAATCCGTTCAGAAGGAATTCATCTCATACATATTCTAAAATAGGTAATGAGTCTGGTACGAGCATTGTATGTGTATGCCAGCCATATATATGTGTTGTTTGATTTTGTGCTTTGTGATATATTGGTTATTATGTGTGCTTCGTGATTGGTTGCACGATGATTGTATGTATGTCTGAGTGTATGTTGGTGTTGGGGTTTTATCAGGGCGACGCAACGGAAGAAGCGCGGTTCGAGCGAAATCGTAGTTTATAAATTTTAAACTTATGAATAAATTATTCAAAATCCAATATTAATAATTCATTCATATTTCACCTAAACATATTTATTCGATATCAAATAACAACATAAATAATTTAGAAACTCCGCGAAACTTTTACGAAAAAGTTTTCCGTAAAATAGCATAAAACGCATTTCCGAACGCACCGACCAACCAATGCACATGGGGACAGCCCAGGTCAGCCCCAAAAATATTTGGACAGTTTGTGGACTGCCCAAACAGTGAACAGTTCACTGTTTGGGCAGCCGTTATCTGGTTAAGCCATTTTTCGCCGTTTTCGCATATTTTCACTCCGAAATAATTTTTGATAATTATTTTTCTTGGGAAGTTAAAATAAACTTATTCATTTCAATTACTCAATACTAGAAATCATATTTCTTAAAAATTAATGTTTGACCCCTAAACTTTACATTTTGTTCATTTTAGTCCTCAAATTATCAAATATAATTTTGGATGATTCCAAATGATTTCTAAAATGATTTTCAACATGTCCAACAAATCAAAATATAAATTATAACAAAATCCCCACTAAATTCCAAAATTGCCGAGAGCCCCTTAAGGTTTTATAATTTTTGTAATTTAGTCCAATCTTGTTCAAAACAAGTCAAGATCAAATCCAATCAATCCCAAATTTAATATGCATCATATACACACCATAATATATCACATATATGAAAAACCCCAAAATTGGAATAGGTTAAGAACCATAATTTCTCAAAATACTCCAATTGAACAATTTACACTAAATTGAATAAATTCTACACTTTAATCAATTATTTAACACACCAAAAAAGTCTCACCACTTGAAATAACTCAAGAATAATTCTAGGTCATAAATGAGTGGCCTTAAAACTCTAGAATGGCAACTTGATTACTAATTAATCAAAAGAATGCTTAATAACCAATTATAAGCATACTTTGTTAATAAACATGCAAACATCTTTCCAACAAGTCTCAAACCAATTTAATTACATACTTAAAGAGTAGAGAAAATTCTAAGCAACACATGTTGAAGCTTAGAAATATGGAAACACTTTTCTAGTTGAAGAAAGTTAGAAAATACTTACAAAATCAAATTTTCCATAAGCTTTTTCCTTTGTTCTTCAAGCTTTTTCTCTCAAACTTTACTTGTAATTTTATTTGGTAACTTGTGTTGTGTTTTGAAAATGAAACAAAAAAACCTTATATATGTTTCTCCAAATGGGCGTGAGAGTAAGAAAGCAAAAATAAGATTTTTGTTAATTTCAATTCAATTTCATTTAGTTAGTTACTTGTTTGATTTGGTAACTATTACCTTAAAAGTAAATCAACAAGTGTTACCAATCAAATGGTGCCATTTCCTAACATTAATCATGGTAAAAGATATTTATAAAAAAAATTACTTTAATTATTTAACATTTAAATAATTAAATACAAATATCTTAAATATATGTATTATATTTACATTAAATATCTCAAATACATATATTAATGATATATGTCAAATATCTCAATTTGACATTTAATTAATATGTATTTAATAAAATCAAATATTAAATACAAATTCACATTAATTAGGAAATAACCATTATGTCCATTTGCATGTATTTTTCGTTTAACGGTTAAACGATTTATAAATAATCTCAATTATTCATAAAAGTTACTCTAGTGCTCTACGAGTATATTTCATTAGTGAGACTCTAGATTCAGGCATATCCGTCATGAAATCCAATTTCGTGTCCATAATTTACCCACTCGAAATTATGACAACCACAGATAAACTCGCTGAATCATACAGGTCGAGGTCATTGCATACACATAATCCCTCTATCACAGGTATCCTGATTATATCTTGATACACACATGATA
>SKCR01011601.1:0-51260 GCA_019454045.1 Zanthoxylum bungeanum | reverse complement strand
TTGTTTGTTTGTGTTTTGTGTTTTGTGATTGGTGGCTTTGTTGATGGAAATTGTTTGTGTTTTGATTGGTGGATTTAGGGTTCGGGCGTGGGCTTTGGCTTATTTTGGTGGGTTTAGTGTATGGTTTGGGGTGTGTGTGGGCTTGGTGTGTGTCTTTGGGGGGTTTGGGCCAATGATGTGTTTTAAAACAGAGGTCCAACAAGCGAACCTGAAGCTAAACAAGCAAATTAAATCCACTAAGGTGTCAATGTATGAATCTCTCATTCCGACGTCCGTTTCCCACGACTTCCACAATTTAAAGATGTATGTCTCCATGCGAGACTCATTATCGGGACTTATATGCAAAAATGCAGGGCCTACAGTCGCCCCCACTTGATGGGACTTATGCAGTGTGACAATGACAATCTTATCAAAGTTATGCAATGCATTTTTACTTACCTGGCCCGCCAGCTGCCACATGACTTGCCTACTGCTTCGAACGGAGTTGATGATGCAGTGGGCCTCGACCCTGGGACGCATCACATTAACTGCAACCGACAACGTGGGCCTCAACCTTGGGACGCATTCCAATACCGCTGACAATGGGGGTCACGACCCTGGACGCATCCCAAAACTGGAACTGATGATACAGGGGGTCATCGACCCTGAGACACATCTCAATAACTGCAACCGACAACGGGGGCCTCGACCCTGGGACACATCCCATACCGCTGACAATGTGGGTCACGACCCTGGGATGCATCCCAAAATTGATGATGTAGGGGGCCTCGACCCTGGGACGTATCCCGGAACTACAACCGACAACAGGGGCCTCGACCTTGGGATGCATCCCAATACCGCTGACAATGTGGGTCACGACCCTGGGACGCATCCAAAAACTAATGATGATGTGGGCCTCGACCCTGGGACGCATCCCAAAACTGATACTGATGCTGATGTGGGCCTCGACCCTGAGACTCATCCCCAAAACTGATACTGATCTGATGTGGGCCTCGACCCGGGACTCATCCCCAAAACTGATACTGATGTTGATGTGGAATTGATACTGATGCTGATGTGGGCCTCGACCCTGGGACTCATCCCCAAAACTGATATTGATGCTGATGTGGGTCTCGCCCTCGGGACTCATCCCCAAAACTGATATTGATGCTGATGCGGGCATCGCCCCCGGGACTCATCCCCAAAACTGCTGATGATGTGGTCCTCAACCCTAGGACGCATCCCAAAACTGCTGATGACGTGGGCCTCAACCCTGGGACGCATCATCAAAACTGCTGATGATGTGGGCCTCAACCCTGAGACGCATCCTCAAAAACTGCTGATGAGTGGGCCTCAACCCTGGGACGCATCCCATCCCAAAACTACTGCCGTTGATATCATATATTGTAGCATAAGTAACCATGATGGACATCCAGGCAAAACGGTCATTCACTGATCCACCATCTCTTTAACTAGTCATCTTGCAACTATTCAGGCTTCTATTGTTGAGATCCCGTAATCAAGTGCTCGCGAGTCTAGCCGAGATCAATGACCGGCGTAAACACACACGTATAACGCAAGCGCACGTATCGTTCAAGTAGTATAAAAATATCGATCCCACGAGGACTTAATTCCTACTGTTGTTATTAATTGTTGAATCTATTTATTTACAAATATCTAATTAAATGGAGAATAGAATGATTGTTTGATTGGTTGAATGTGGTTTTACAAAATAAATAAATAAAAAGACAAAAGAAAATACTAAGGAAATAACAAAAGACACAAAGATCTAGGGTCGTGAATCATTCTAATATCATTTAAAAGATGAAGTGGTTATTTTATGTTTGTGTAATAAATCAGTTTACTAACCTGGAACACTAAATTATGTAAAAGCCTCTGTCGATGGTCAGACGCAAATACCCAGTTTAACCCATTGAACAATATGTCTATGTCAACCAAATTATCTGGATTCATTAAGTTTAAGTTCCAATTATGGTTACCCCCGCCCGACAGGTATATTATTCCTATCCTGTAAGGAAATCTATTAAAGGGTTATCTATCCTCAAGGAAGATCGTGGGCTATTAAGTCTAAGGCTGAAACCTAAAATCCCTATGTCTAGTTCATTTTAGATTTACCACATCAATCTTATTGGTGATCAGACAACAAGAAGCATTAAGCTTAAGACTTAATAAGTAAACCTTTAAATTACCCAAACTATAAAATAACCAATTATAAACCGGTGATATTAGAATTCATCACAACCCCAGATAACTAACACATAACTAGGGCTAGTAACAACTTAAAAGTAAAAGACATAAAGTAAAAATACTGAAAAGTAAAAGACATAAAGTAAAACTGAAAAGTAAAATAAAATAAAATGCTAAGGTAAAAGGAATTACTTTTACTACTACTAATTTAGATATCTTCCATAAAATAATATATAAACTTATGATAATAATCCAACCGACCATATAGGCGGTATCCTGATTAAGTCAAATTAAGTCCAACCAGCCATAAAAGCGGAACCAAAATGAATTACCAACCGACCAATATGGCAGTATCCTTTTTAAGTGAATATTTTAAAAGTGAATATATTATTTTTAAGGGAGATTAATCTAAATAGTAACAGTAAAAGAATTACCTTTCACCCTAGCTGGAGAAGTTACCTCCTCATGGTAAATAGTAAAAACTGTAAAAAGTAAAAGTAAAAATTAAATTACTATTATTACAAAACGTAATTAAAATTATTTACAAAACTAAAAACTAAAAATAAAAAAACTAAAAACTAAAGAATCTAGAGAGAGAAACTCTCTTTTAGAAAGAATTTAAGAGAGAGGAAGGTGCACTGAATTCTGAAATCTCGAGCTCAATTTATAGGCCTCGGTAGGATCCAGCGTCGCGACGCCAGATTTGTCGACGTGGCACGCTCTGGTTCGCTGGTTTGAAGATTCTGGATAAGATGATAAGGTGACACGTGGCAGAGTGGTTGGGCTTCAATTATTGTGACATTGGCGGCTTCTGATTGGTCGCTGAGATTCTTATCCGCCACGTGTCAGATAAGGATAGGATATCCAATAATTGATGCTGACGTGGCGCTGACGTGGCGGTGACGTGGCGACGACGTGGCGACACGTTGGAAAGAGACTGTCGGCACCATAGAATTGTGACACGTGTCACTTCCTGATTGGCTGATGATGATGTGGCACGACACGTGGCAATTTGACTTGTTGACTTGCTGACGTGGCTGATGACATGGCGGTGACTTGGCGACGACGTGGCGACACGTGGCGATGATGACTGTCGGCACCGTAGGATGCTGACACGTGGCACGGCGCACGTTAGCAGATCGGCTGTGATGGTGACACGTGGCACGGCGCATTTTAGCAAAGTCAAACTTTTCTCAGATTCTGATTTGTGGACCCGGCGCACGTTAGCACTGTTCGGCGCATTTTAGACGTCGGGACGCAGAAGTCTTGGCGTCGCGACGCGCTTAAGACCAAAATATCCATGTTGACTCATTTTTGTCGTTTTTGCCCCAAATTGCCTCCAATGCTTTCCAAACTTTATTTATCTACAAAATAACACAAAACATATCAAAACGTTCACAAACTCAAGAAACTATACAAAATATTACGTCAAATGAGTGGGAAATAGTGATATAAAAATACACTCATCACACCCCCAAACCTAACATTTTGCTAGTCCTCGAGCAAAACATAAAATAAAATAACATGAAAATAAAATTAACTAAGCCACTTTCGTAGGGATCACTTGCATTTAGCGTATGCAACAAGCCTTAAAACCCCTAGGTTGTCCCTAGTGGACGAGTTGTAGTCTCGTGAGGGCTTACAGCAATGATACCCACAAACATTTTACAAAAGTAAAAAGGTATTAAAACTAATGCACACAAAAGCAAAAGACAAGCGAAAAGAGAATAAAGATGTTAGTGACTAATCAGGTGAAACTTCTACTCCAAGTTACTAATTGTTTTGTTTTATTCTAAATTACCAAATAAGTAAATTCTCCGATTGTTTTTACCATTCTCCATATACACAGCCAACAAAATATTAATCAACTCATTTTTGCCCACAACAGTCATAAGTGCAGTTGATAAGAGAGTAATATTTTTGTCCTAAAATTCTATCAGATTTCACACCTTTTTATAGCAATGGAATAATTTTTCAGATTTTCTGATTTTTTCTTTGATTTTTCACTTTTCTATTTTTTATTTATATACAATATCTTCCATCTATGTAACGAGTGTTGGGTCGGTGACTCCCAAACCAGTTGGCTTTAGGGCACCAGGTGTTAAGACACCCCTACGGACTTAATTACTCAGACTTCAGATATATATATTTTTGCAGCATCTTCGATCCATGTAACGAGCTTTGGGCCAGTGACTCCCAAACCAGTTGGTTTTAGGGCACTAGGTGTTAAAACACCCTTACAAACTTAATAACTCGGATCTCGGACGTTTTTTTTTTTTTTTTTTACTCCACTGCTTTTTGAGATGTTTCCTCCAATTAAACTAGAGCACTGAATATTACAAACTTTTCAATTTTAGCTCATGTCCGTATGTTACTATATATGTTGATAATATCTATCAATTGAGCATATGAAGATTCCTTTTAGTCAGTTTTAAGGAGAATTCACATATTAAATAATTTAAAATGAAATAAACAAAAATTAACTTGTTTCGAAAATGGTTTGAGATACGTCTCAGGAGTGGAAACTCCTTACTCGGCTATCTCTTACCAATTTCACTTTTTTAGTCAAAATAAAAACACAAAAACACAAAATATTTTTGTAATTTTTTGAAAATTTTTCAAATTTTTTTTTTTCGAAAATTTTTGGTCTAAAAATAAAAACAACACATAACTAAAAAAAAACAAGGTACTAATCAACTAATTCTCTCTCCCAAACCTAAATGAGACATTGTCCCCAATGTCTTAAACAGTAAAAGGAGAGTTAAGAAGGTCATACCTGGTTAGCTGAAATCTACAGGAAATTAAAGGTTAAGATCCAGATTAATTCGACGCCTCTTACCACGATCGTCCTCGGACCAATTTATCTTTGAAAGGATAGGGTCAACTTGTGGTTCATAGGCTATGAGTTGGTCTATTAGATCCGGAGCAGTTCTGGTAGTAAAGAGGAGTTCTTTCATAGGTTTTGACACGAACCCATTTCTCCGAGCATCATCAAGAAACACACAAAGAAAATCATAAAATCCATCAACGTTAAACAGTCCAAGCGGTTTCTGGTGTATGTTCAGGTTCGCCCAAGATAATACTATATATATTTCCTCCAATGTACCCAAGCCACTTGGCAAAGCGATAAAAGCATCAGCACGGTTAATCATTTCTACCAGTCGTTCAGACATACCTGGCACGATCATTTCCTCTCCATTTGATGATCAATAAGATTTGCCTCTGCCAAGGGTTTTGGATGATTCCCAAAACATGACTGCCTCCTTCCTGTATAGCCTTTGAAACGATCCCCATAAGTCCGAGATGCCTCCGCCATATATTAAGTGCATATTCCTTGCTGCTAAGACTCGACCCAATTCCTGTGCTGCTTCTACGTATTGTGGTTTAGTACCAACACTAGTACCGCAAAACACACAGATGTTTTCAACTCGTTTTCTTGAAGTGGCTTCCATTTTTTATGTATTTCTTTTTTCAAATCAGGATGCCTTCAAAAGTGTAATGACGGGCTGAATTTATAGTACCTGAAAAAGGGTGAGTAATAATAGCACTAATATCTTCCAGAGGACGATTGTTAGCTAAACAACAAAAGAAATCGTGAAAGGTCAAAAAGTCTGGATCCTGTCTACGAAAATAAAGAGAAATACAATAGAAAAGCGAATCAAAGCAATAATTAAGACAACGGAATTGTGTACGCAATACGCTACTCGTTTGGTATATAAATCCATTAGGATGCGTTTCAAGAATCCATTCATTATTCAGCCATCGCTAATGAATTAGCTTTCATTTTTGCCAAACACCATTCCTTCTGTCTAAAAATGCTCCGTTTGTGCTTTTCCCTACAAAAATAACACACAAAATAAAAAAAAAAAAATTCTACAACATGTATACATAAAATATAAAACAGAAATTACAACAAATTGCATGGGTTGCCTCCCTGCTAGCGCTAAATTTTTCGTCTTCAGCCAGACATGACTGAAATTCATCTGTTAAGGAGGTTTCAATGTCGTTTTAGATGTCCGATCAAAAACAATCCCGTGAGCGTTGCTTTTGAAGGGTCTCTTCCAACGGTAAGGTGGCAAAAAGAGTTTTGTCCCATTCAGTGCTCGTGCCACCTTTTTGCTCCTTGTTGTTCTAGTGGTTCCTGCAAAGAAAGAAAGAAAATCCGGATGTCTTATATGGTGCTTGACTTGGAATGGAAGTTCCATTCTGTCAAGCTTCTGGGTGATATCTTTGATTTGTACTCCCTAAAACAGCGATGTTTCTCCTGAATGCTCTGGATCTTTATTAAGGTCAGACATTTGCTCCTCCATTTGCTCTGTTTCTTGCTTCACTTTTCTTCACAGATGTATTGTAAAATTTTTGTATTCAGCTCTTCATCTGTCATCTTTGAAATACATGCTCCATAAGTATCTGCCTGAGGATGTAAAGATGTTTTTGTCATTAGGTTTTCATCCTTTGATACGACTGGAATGGATGGTTCAGATAGATCTTCTTCAAACATCATGGTAAAGCATGCTCCAAGATCTTCATTTTCAGGATTGAAAGTTTGATCCTCCGTTGTTGGTGCAGTTGGTACAAATAGATCAGCTTCATCCTCGTCAGAATCTGAATAATAAAAGTCAAATTGAGACTTTGCCGGTTCGGGCTCCTGAACTGATACCTCTGGTTGTTGATACTGCTCAGCCTCCTCCTCTGTTGAAGTGTCATTGTGAAATGATTGGTACTCGAAGGCTTCATCAGTGCCATCTGAAACTGGTTCTTGAGGTATGTAGTCCTGGTTTTCTGTGAATTGTCTCATTTGATCTGTCATCCTCTGAATGAATTCTGATTGTCTCTGAATACTTTCCAATTGATTCTGGCTTGTTTCAAGCATTGCATCCAACTCGAACATATCTTTGAGCATGTTTAACAACTGATCTTCCTCTGAAGGTTCTATTTGTTGATGAAAATCGCTTATGGATGGTGGATAAGATGGAAAATGTGATGGTTTTTCATACTTTGAATGATTCTGAAAATTCTGCCACTCTGAAAGGTATATACATTGATCGCTCGGGTGGTTACCATCACATATTACACATCTCCCCATTTCGTTCTGTTGAGCAAATGTAGAATTGTTTGGTTCTGGCATCCAGTGATAATCATTGGGCTGGACAACAGGCCTCAGAAAACTGGACTGTTGCTCCCAGATGTGGGGTGTATCTTCTTGTAAAGCTCGTAATCTTTCAATCTCCCAGTAGTGTTCCATTTTTCAATCACCTGAAAATACAATAAAGAAATAAAAAGTACAGATAAAGATAAATAAAATTAGATACAAGTAAATTGGATAGCTTCAAAATTAACAAATCAAGAAATATAAGTCCCCGGCAACGGCGCCAAAAACTTGACCGGCGTAAACACACACGTATAACGCAAGCGCACGTATCGTTCAAGTAGTAGTATAAAAATATCGATCCCACGAGGACTTAATTCCTACTGTTGTTATTAATTGTTGAATCTATTTATTACAAATATCTAATTAAATGGAGAATAGAATGATTGTTGATTGGTTGAATGTGGTTTTACAAAATAAATAAATAAAAAGACAAAAGAAAATACTAAGGAAAATAACAAAAGACACAAAGATCTAGGGTCGTGAATCATTCTAATATCATTTAAAAGATGAAGTGGTTATTTATGTTTGTGTAATAAATCAGTTTACTAACTGGAACACTAAATTATGCAAAAGCCTCTGTCGATGGTCAGACGCAAATACCCAGTTTAACCTAATTGAACCATATGTCTATGTCAACCAAATTATCTGGATTCATTAAGTTTAAGTTCCAATTATGGCTACCCCCGCCCGACAGGTATATTCCTATCCTGTAAGGAAATCTATTAAAGGGTTATCTATCCTCAAGGAAGATCGTGGGCTATTAAGTCTAAGGCTGAAACCTAAAATCCCTATGTCTAGTTCATTTTAGATTTACCACATCAATCTTATTGGTGATCAGACAACAAGAAGCATTAAGCTTAAGACTTAATAAGTAAACCTTTAAATTACCCAAACTATAAATAACCCATTATAAACCGGTGATATTAGAATTCATCACAACCCCAGATAACTAACACATAACTAGGGCTAGTAACAACTTAAAAGTAAAAGACATAAAGTAAAAATACTGAAAAGTAAAAGACATAAAGTAAAACTGAAAAGTAAAATAAAATAAAATGCTAAGGTAAAAGGAATTACTTTTACTACTACTAGTTTAGATATCTTCCATAAAATAATATATAAACTTATGATAATAATACCAACCGACCATATAGGCGGTATCCTGATTAAGTCAAATTAAGTCCAACCAGCCATAAAAGCGGAACCAAAATGAATTACCAACCGACCAATCTGGCGGTATCCTTTTTAAGTCAATATTTTAAATAGTGAATATATTATTTTTAAGGGAGATTAATCTAAATAGTAACAGTAAAAGAATTACCTTTCACCCTAGCTGGAGAAGTTACCTCCTCATGGTAAATAGTAAAAATTGTAAAAAGTAAAAAGTAAAAATTAAATTACTATTATTACAAAACGTAATTAAAATCATTTACAAAACTAAAAAACTAAAAATAAAAAAAAACTAAAACTAAAGAATCTAGAGAGAGAAACTCTCTCTTTAGACATAATTTAAGAGAGAGGAAGGTGCACTGAATTCTGAAATCTCGAGCTCAATTTATAGGCCTCGGTAGGATCCAGCGTCACGACGCCAGGTCCTCAGCGTCGCGACGCCAGATTTGTCGACGTGGCACGCTCTGGTTCGCTGGTTTGAAGATTCTGGATAAGATGATAAGGTGACACGTGGCAGAGTGGTTGGGCTTCCATTATTGTGACACGTGGCGGCTTCTGATTGGTCGCTGAGATTCTTATCCGCAACGTGTCAGATAAGGATAGGATATCCAATAATTGATGCTGACGTGGCGCTGACGTGGCGGTGACGTGGCGACGACGTGGCGACACGTTGGAAAGAGACTGTCGGCACCATAGAATTGTGACACGTGTCACTTCTGATTGGCTGATGATGATGTGGCACGACACGTGGCAATTTGACTTGTTGACGTGGCTGATGACATGGCGGTGACTTGGCGACGACGTGGCGACACGTGGCGATGATGACTGTCGGCACCGTAGGATGCTGAACGTGGCACGGCGCACGTTAGCAGATCGGCTGTGATGGTGACACGTGGCACGGCGCATTTTAGCAAAGTCAAACTTTTCTCAGATTCTGATTTGTGGACCCGGCGCACGTTAGCACTGTTCGGCGCATTTTAGACGTCGCGACGCGGAAGTCTTGGCGTCGCGACGCGCTTAAGACCAAAATATCCCTGTTGACGCATTTTTGTCCGTTTTTGCCCCAAATTGCCTCCAATGCTTTCCAAACTTTATTTATCTACAAAATAACACAAAAAACATATCAAAACGTTCACAAAACTCAAGAAACTATACAAAATATTAGGTCAAATGAGTGAGAAATAGTGATATAAATACCACTCTTCAATCAACTACTCAGAATACCGGATGAGAGTACATCTCGTACTTTTCTTTTCTAAGGTTTCTCCCTACAGCAAACAATGTCATCACAGGGTTGTGAATCCTTCCAATATCTTTTTAAAAGATGAAGTGGTTATTTTACATTTGTGTAATAATTGGTTTATTAACCTGGAACACGAAATTATGTAAAAGCCTCTTCCGATGGTCAAATACAAATACTCAGTATAACCCAATTAATCATATTCCTATGTTAACCAAGTTATCTGAATTTATTAAGATTAAGTTCCAATTCTGGCTACCCCCGCTCGACAGGTATATTCCTATCCTGTAAGGAAATCTTTTAAAGGGTTATCTATCCTCAAGGAAGATCGTGGGCGATTAAGTCTAAGGTCTTAAACCTAAAATCCATTTTCCAAGTTCATTTTAAGTTTACTAGTTCAATTTTATTAATGGCCAGTTAATAAAAAGCATTAGGATTAAGGCTCAATAAATAAACCTTTATATTACCCAAACTGTAATTTAACCCATTATAAACCGGTGATATTGGATTTCATCACAACCATATATAACTGGCTTAGTTACGACATATATTTACGGGTAGTAAAAAAACTTAAATAAAATAAAAGACATAAAGTAAAATACTGAAAATAAAATGCTGAAAGTAATGCTAAAAGTAAATTACTAAAAGTAAATGCTGAAAGTAAATTGCTGAAAAGTAAATGCTGAATGCTGAAAGTAAATTGCTGAAAAGTAAATGTTGAAAGTAAATTGGTGAAAAGTAAATAAAGTAAAAGTACAATAAAAGAAAATGCTGAGGTAAAAGGATCCACTTTTATTACTTCTAATTTAGATATCTCCCTTAATATAATATATTAACTTTGCATGAGAATTACCAACCAGCCATATAGGCGGTATCCAGATTAAGTCAAATTAATAATTAATTACCAACCGACCAATCAGGCGGTATCCAGTTTAGTCAGGTTAAAACCAATTTAAATAATTACCAACCTACCAATAGGGCGGTATCCTCGTTAAGTAAGGTTTTAACTAGTTTATATATTATAATTAAGGGAGATTAATCTAAATATTAGTAATAAAAGTTTTACCTTTTACCCCAGCAAAGGGGAGTTACCCATCATTACTGAAAAGTAAAAACTGAAAATTAAAGAAAGAAGTGTATTGTGCGTAAAAGTAAATTGCGGAAAGTAAAAACTGAAAAGTAAAGAAAAGAAAGTGTGAAAGCGGAAATTAATTACTGAAAGCTGTAAATAAACAAACAAGATACAATCTTCTTAGTATTCTTAAGGAATTCCTTAGAAAAAAGTATGAATTTACAAATGAAATGCCTTAGTATTTATAGGCAAAATTTTACCTTAATCAAATCATCCACCAAATCCATTATTAATGCTCCACTAATTGCTCCATCAAATCCATTATTAATTGCTCCACTAATTGCTTATCATGTTGGTGGGAGTTTGACTATTTTTATTTTTATTTATTTGCTTTGAAAATGACTTTAATAATTACACATAACACACTTCCGGCTGTTTCATCAATTTCTGTCATGAAATCTTCAGAATTCGAAATTATTTTGTTCTTCAAAGTTGTAGAACATTGAGTCTTCTTTAATCTGGAACTTGAATCAGATCCGATATCGGAGTAAAAAGTTAAGCCCAAAATAGGACAGATACGCAAAACTGGAATTTCCAATACTGCACTTCGTTAAAACACACTTTCATGTTTCCAATCTCCAAATTTAATATGTCAAGTCCAATATTTGCCCTTATTTGACCCATATTTCATCCTAAATGATTTCATTGAGTCCCAATATTATTTTATCTACAAAATAAACTAAAACACATCAAAACGTTCATCAAACCCGAGAAACTAAACAAAATATTAAGTAAAGGGGCGGTAAATATTGATATTTTTTCCGCTCATCACACCCCCAAACCTAACATTTTGCTAGCCCTCGAGCAAAACAACAAAATAAAATACAAGAAACAATTAAAATTAAACTAAGCCACTTTCGTAGGGATCACAGTTGCATTTAGCATATGCAACAAGCCTTTAAACCCCTAGGTGTCCCTAGTGGATGAGTTATAGTCTTGTGAGGGCTTACAGCAACGATACCCACAAACGTTTTACAAAAGTAAAAAGATAATAAAACTAATGCACATAAAAGCAAAAAGACAAGAGAAAAGAGAATAAAGAAGTTAGTGACTAATCAGGTGAAACTTCTACTCCAAGTTACTAGTTGTTTTCTTTCTTTCTAAATTACTAAATAAGTAAATTCTCCGATTATATTTACCATTCTCCATATGCACAGCCGACAAAATATTAATCAACTCATTTTTGCCCACAACAGTCACAAGTGCAGTTGATAAGAGAGTAATATTTTTGTCCTAAAGTTTTATCATAATTCACATTTTTTTTGCAGCAATGGAATAATTTTTCTGATTTTTTTTCTTTGATTTTTGTTTTTTTTTTATTTATAAACAATATCTTCCATCTATGTAGCGAATGTTGGGTCGGTGGCACCAGGTGTTAAGACACCCCTACGGACTTAATTACTCAGACTTCAGATATATATATTTTTGCAGCATCTTTGATCCATGTAGCGAGCTTTGGGTCAGTGAATCCCAATTAGTTGGTTTTAGGGCACTAAGTGTTAAAACACCCATACGGACTTAATAACTCGGAACTCTGACGTTTTTTTTTTACTCATTCATTTTTTTAAGATGCTTCCTCCAATTAAACTAGAGCACTAAATATTACAAATTTTTCAATCACAGCTCATGTCTGTATGTTACCATGCATGTTGATAATACCTGCCAACTGAGCATATGAAGATTCATTTTAGTCAATTTTATGGAGAATTTACAAATTAAATAATTCAAAAGGAAATAAACAAAAATTAACTTGTTCCGAAAATAGGTTTGAAATACGTCTCAGGAGTTGAAACTCCTTACACAACTATCTCTTACCAATTTTACCTTTTTAGTCAAAATAAAAACGCAAAATATTTTTTAATTTTTGAAAATTTTTCAATTTTTTTTTATATTTTTCGAAAAAATTTGGACTAAAAATAAAAATAACACATAATTAAAAATAAGATACTAATCAACTAATTCCCTCCCCCAAACCTAAATGAGACATTGTCCCCAATGTCTTAAACAGTAGAAGAAGAGTTTAGAAGATAGTACCTGGTTAACTGAAATTCTACACGAAAAGTTAAAGGTTAAGATCCAGATTAATATGACGCCTCTTACCACGATCGTCCTCAGACCAATTTATCTTTGAAAGGATAGGGTCAATTGTGGTTCATAGGCTAAGATTTGGTCAATTAGATCCGGAGCAGTTCTGGCAGTGAAGAGGAGTTCTTTTAAAGATTTTGACACGAACCCATTTCTACGGGCATCATCAAGAAACAAACAAAGAAAATCATAAAACCCTTCAACCTTGTACAGTCCAAGCGGTTTCTGATGTATGTTGCCCAAGATAACATTGTTAAAATTTCCTCCAATGTACCCAAGCCACATGGCAAAGTAATAAAAGCATCAGCACGGTTAATCATTTCTACCAGTCGTTCAGACATACCTGGCACGATCGGTTCTTCTCCATTTGATGGTCCAATAAGATTTGCCTATGCCAAGGGTTTTGGAATGATTCCCAAAACGTGACTGCCTCCTTCCTGTACGGCCTTTGAAACGATCCCCATTAGTCCAAGATTGCCTCTGCCATATACTAAGTGCATATTCCTTGCAGCTAAGACTCGACCCAATTCATGTGCTGCTTCTACATATTGTGGCTTAACACCAACATAGTATCGCAAAACAAACAGATATTCTCAACTCGTCTTCTTGAAGTGGCTTCCATGTTTTACTCTGGATGTCTTCAAAAGTGCATGATGAGTTGAATTTATAACACCTGAAAAAGGGTGAGTAAAATAATTGCACTAGTACCTGCCAAATGACAATTATTAGTTAACAGTAAAATAAATCGTGATAGTAAAAAAGGTCTGGATCCTGACGGAGAAAATAAAGGAAAACAATAAAATAAATCACAATTATTAGGAAAAGACAAAGAGATATAATATGTTCAAGAAATGTAGCAGCTTGATTGACGTCTATGCGTCAGGGAAAAGCTTCCCATCTAATTTTCTTATAAATTGGCAAACATGGTCTTTTTGAGTCAGATTCCCAAGACTTAACTGTTGTCTTTCTTTTTGGAATTGTGTATGTAATTTTCGAATGGCTATATGAACATATCCACTGGGATGCGTCTCAAGAGTAGAAGATATATCATCTAAAGACTCCTTACTCAAGCCATCCCTAATGAATTTAATTTTGTCTTCATGATTATCAGACACCATTCCTAAAGAACGACAACGAGTATTGCAATTCCAGTGTGCACATTTATAACAAACACCCATTTGCTTAGCTATATGTTTCTTTGCATAGGTGCTTCTTCCAAAACCAGGCAGATGTGAAATAAAAGAGTCAGAAGACTCACCTGCCAATCGGACCCGTGCTTCAATTACCCAACGAATGTCATTAGGAACACCATGGATCGTTAGTAATCTCATCCGTTCCAAGCGAGATTTGTAAACTTTCAGCAGAGATTTTTGAGCGAGAGAAGGAAATTGCTTATGAAGATTTGTGAAAACTTCTTCCATCATGTAATGACTTTACCTGTAAAAATTAAACACACAAAAATAAAACACACCAGATCACAATATATACACAAATTGCATGGGTTGCCTCCATACGAGCGCTAAGTTTAAAGTCGTCAGTTAGAATTGACTTCTCGAACGTTAAGCTGGATCTGAAAGTGAGACACTTTCTTTTTGTCTCTCAAATGATTCTCCCCAATAGTGCTTGACACGCTTGTTTTTAACCTTGAATGTTTTGTTGGAGTCGGGATCATGTATCTCAACGGCTTTGTCTGGTAAAACCTTGGTGATTAGAAATGGACTTGACCACCGTGATTTTGGCTTCCATAGGAATAATTTCACCCTTGATTTGTTTAACAGTACCTTCTGCCCTGTTCCAGTTGTATGCGCACTAACTTCTCATCATGTCTTTTCTCGCCTTTTCTTTGTACAATTTGGTATTCTCAAAAGGCTGGTTGTAAAATTTCTCCAATTCGTTGAGCTGGTGGAACTTTTTCTTTTGTTGGCTTGTGTTGCAAGAATTGGATTTTTCAGTGCAAAAGACACTTTATCTTCAGGCTCCACATGCAATTGACATGTTTTAAGTTTGTCAGTAGAACTTTGCATTGCATTGGAGTTCTGAATGGTACTGTGTATCACATCAAGTCTGAAACATTCCTCCTTCTTTTCATCATCTGGGAAATTCATGGCCTTGAAAACATTTAATGTTACTTCTTGGTCATGTACTATCATGGTTAGTTCTCCTTTCTGTACATCAATAATGGTTCGACCTGTAGCCAAGAACGGTCTCCCAATGATGATTGGCACGTCTGCCTCTTCCTCCATATCAAGACAATAAAATCAGCTGGGAAAATGAATTTGTCAACCTTGACCAGTACATCCTCAACTACGCCTATTGGAAATACGAGCGTTCTATCAGCAAGTTGTAGAGAGACTGAAGTTGACATTGTTTATCCAATCTGCAGTTTCCTAAAAATAGAAAAAGGCATCAAGTTAACACTCGCACCTAAATCACATAAAGCCATACCAAAGTTATGTTCTCCTATGATGCAAGGAATGGTGAAACTGCCAGGATATTTCAACTTTGGGGGAAGCTTCATTTGAATGATAGCGCTGTATTCTTCTGATAATGCTACTGTCTCGTAATCTCCCAATCTCCATTTTCGTGAAAGAATGTCTTTCATGAATTTTACATAGCTGGGCATTTGTTCCAAGGCTTCTGCAAATGGAATGTTGATGTGCAGCTTTTTGAACCTCCAGGAAACGAGCAAACTGCTTGTCCAGTTTGTTTTTCTGAAGACGCTGAAGAAAAGGTGGAGGTGGAGTGATCTGATCTTTTTCTTTTTCCTTTGCTTCCTTTTCCTCTATCTGTGGAACTGCATCTTTTGGAACTTCTTCAGCAGTTGTTTTGGCTCCAACATCTTTGTTGATTTCAGTACCACTTTTTAACATGATGGCATGACACTGCTCATTCCCTATGTTCCTTGGATTTGGTTTTATGTTGCTGGGAAGATTCCCTGGCGGTCTGTAACTCTGAGTATTGGCCACTTGTCCAATTTGATTCTCCAGTGCTTTGATAGATACTGATTGGTTCTGAAACATAGCATCGTACTTTTTTAACTGAGCCATCACTTCTGTTATTCCTGGTTCATTTGCCTGCTCCTGGCCTTTGTTCTGTTGTTGGAATCCAGTTGGTGGATAGTTCAGCTGTTGGAATCCAGGTGGTGGATTGTTCTTTTGCCCTGAATCGTTGTTCCATGAAAAATTCGGATGATTCCTCCACCCTGGGTTGTAGGTGTTGGAATATGGATTGTTCCCCTGTTTGTTGAAATTGTTGACATAATTCACCATCTCTTCAATTTGGTTTGGTTCTGGTGCTCCTCCATATGGTAAACTTGTGGATCCAGTGGTTAGAGTCTCCATAAATTTGCATATCTGATCCAGCTTGGCGTTGACTGCTGTATTGGCTCCACTTTCATAAATTCTTGCAATTCTTTGGATCATGCTCCTTTCTGTTGGCCACAAGGAATTATTGTTGGCCATTTCTTCGATTAGGTCCCAGACTTGATCTTCTCATTTAGACATTAAAGCTCTTTCAGCAGTAGCATCGATTGTGGTTCTCATCAGTCCAGAAAGTCTGTTATAGAAAGTTTGGACTTGAAGCCATTTTGGAACCTCATGGTGAGGACATTTCTGGAGAAAATCTTTGTACCTTTCCCAAGCTTCGTAGAGAGTTTCTGAGTCTTGTTGTACAAAGGATGTAATGTCATTCATCAGTTTTCCAGTTCTGGCTGGTGGAAAGTACTTTGCCAGAAATTTAGTGGCTAAAGTGTTCCAAGTTGTGATGGAACCTGCTGGTAGTGAATGTAGCCAAGATTTTACTCTGTCTTTCAAGGAATATGGAAAAAATCGCAGTCTCATTGCTTCTTCAGCTGCTCGATTGTAATTGAAAGTACCGCAAACTTCCAGGAAGTTTCTGATATGGACATTAGGATCTTCAGTTGCATTCCCCCCGAACTGAACTGACTGCTGAATCATCTGAATGCATGTTTTGATGTCACACGCATTTGCTGGTAATAGAGGAAGTACAATACATGAAATGAAGCCGTCAACCACCGGAATAGTTCTGTCTCGAATGGGAATTGGTGGTGCAACATCCAACGGTTCATGTTCCATATTAAAGATTGCCTCTTGGCCTTCTCGCATTTCCTTATTAACTGTTTGATGGTTCTTTCAATTTCTGAGTCAAGCGGTCGGAGTTCAAAGCTTCTGGTTCGTCTCATGTAGTTTTTGGGAACCTGAAACACAAGAAAATAGAAATAATAAGTAAAAAGAAATTAGATACAAGTAACGTATCTAACCCCAAAACTAATAGTAAAAGATAATTAAGTCCCCGGCAACAGCGCCAAAAACTTGACCGTGCGTAATCAAACGCGTATAATGCAAGCGCACATATCGTTCAAGTAGTATAAAAGTATCGATCCCACGAGGACTTAAAACTTTTTTTTATCAATTTATGAAGTTAAATGTTTACAAGTATCTAATGGATTGATTGTTTGATTGGTGGTGACTTTAAAATTAAAACAAGTAAATAAAATTGCTTGAAAGTAGATTGAAGAAAATTCAAATTTATAAAATTATCCAGGGTTGTGAATCCTTCCAATATCTTTTTAAAAGATGAAGTGGTTATTTTACATTTGTGTAATATATTGGTTTATTAACCTGGAACACGAAATTATGTAAAAGCCTATTCCGATGGTCAAATACAAATACCCAGTATATAACCCATAATTATTCCTATGTTAACCAAGTTATCTGAATTTATTAAGATTAAGTTCTAATTATGGCTACCCCCGCCCGACAGGTATATTCCTATCCTGTAAGAAAATCTATTAAAGGGTTATCTATCCTCAAGGAAGATCGTGGACTATTAAGTCTAAGGTCTTAAACCTAAAATCTCTTTTCCAAGTTCATTTTAAGTTTACCAGTTCAATTTTATTAATGGCCAGTTAATAAAAAGCATTATAATTAAGGCTCAATAAATAAACCTTTATATTACCCAAACTGTAATTTAACCCCTTATAAATCGGTGATATGGATTTCATCACAACCCCAGATAACTGGCTTAGTTACGACACATATTTACGGGTAGTAAAAAAACTTAAATAAAATAAAAGACATAAAGTAAAATACTGAAAATTAAATGCTGAAAAGTAAATGCTGATAGTAAATTACTGAAAAGTAAATACTGAAAGTAAATTGCTGAAAAGTAAATGCTGAAAGTAAATTGCTGAAAAGTAAATGCTGAAAGTAAATTTGTGAAAAGTAAATAAAGTAAAAGTACAATAAAAGAAAATGTTGAGGTAAAAGGATCCACTTTTATTACTTCTATTTTAGATATCTCCCTTAATATAATATATTAACTTTGCATGATAATTACCAACCAGCCATATAGGCGGTATCCAGATTAAGTCAAATTAATAATTAATTACCAACCGACCAATCAGGCGGTATCCAGTTTAGTCAGGTTAAAACCAATTTAAATAATTACCAACCGACCAATAGGGCGGTAACGTCGTAAGTCAGGTTTTAACTAGTTTATATATTATAATTAAGGGAGATTAATCTAAATATTAGTAATAAAAGTTTTACCTTTTACCCCGGCAAAGGGGAGTTACCTCCTCATTACTGAAAAGTAAAAATTGAAAATTAAAGAAAGAAAAGTACTGTGCGTAAAAGTAAATTGCGGAAAGTAAAACTGAAAAGTAAAGAAAAGAAAGTGTGAAAGCGGAAATTAATTACTGAAAGCTGTAAATAAACAAACAAGATACAATCTTCTTAGTATCTTAAGGAATTCCTTGGATGGTCATTAATTTCAGATTAATTAATTGGATTAAATTGATTGATAACATGCTTTGTGTGAATACATGGATGTAATGTATGAATCATGTATATCAGATGGATATTAGATGGGTGAGGGAAATTTTGGAAATTGTTGTAATAAATTTAGAATTTATTAATTGGACCTGCATGTCCAGCCTATTACCTCTTGACTCTTTGTATTTCTATCTCACCTATTCCCCTCAATATAAATGAGGTTTCTTTAAAAGTGTTATGTAATTGGGTAGAAGTAAGATTTGTGCTAGCGGGAGAGAGGAAATGGAGAGATTTGTTCTAGGAACAAGTTGTTTTAAATATCCATCCGCATATCATTATTAATTTATTTATCGCGCCTTATTATGCTTTTAGAATGCATGCTTAATGGTGTATGATGAGACCTAATCAAAGATAACTAATTGGTTGCCAATTACGAGAAAAACCCTCAACAAATATTAATCGTTTTCCTTCCATTGAGTGATTCTTACTCAAGATCCAAGATTGGCACTGGTTTTTTGGCCAAAGTCAAGGCCTTTGTCCATCGCAGATGTGTTTGAATCATGAAGGCTTTGTTCCATATCGCATGTCTTGTCCAAGTTGTGATTTGTTGGCCAAAGTCAAGATCACTTCTTGTCCATCGACATCGATTACGAAGCTTTCCAAGGTCAATGGGTCCCGCTTAACTGGAATCATTAAGTTTGTTGTGCCAAAGCCAATGCTTAATTGATTCAGAGGAAAAAGGTTAGGCAATATATTGGATATATTGACATATATTAGATATATGTTTCGGACTTGGATGTCCACCTACTGGATCTAGGAATTGGATGAGATCCAATTGATCTTAGAGATCTACCTAGTTAAATATCATACAGCTTGTTGGCCAAAGTCAAGGTTGTGTGTTATTTAACGGGATCCTAGCCCACTAGGAAACAAGGTTTCCCGAGTACTCAACAGAGGGTTAGAGGCTCGCTGAAAAATAGTGGGAGGCAAGTATTAAATTTGCAATTTCGTTTAGATACTTGCCAATACGCGCTTATTTCAATTTTTCGTCATTTAAATAAATATATTAGTTGGACTAATATTTAATCGTTGTTTTAAATTAAACAGTTGGACTGTATTCAAACTACTTCAATTTATAGTTGATTATATAATTGGATTATAGTAATCAATATATTTGAATTTAACCAATAAAATTATAATTGATTATATAGTTAGACTATAGTAATCATTATAATCAATAGTACCTGAAATCGTCGATTGGATAGTTGGACTGTAGCAATCAAGATAACTGAAAGATTAGCATTTAAAATATAATCCTGGGTGAAAATGTCTTTAAGCGGCTTTAATTTTCAAATTGGGAATAAAACCTCAGGATAGTCCTGGGAACTGAGAAGTTATTCTATTTGATAGAATTACATCTCGGGCCTAAGCCCGAAGTTGAGCAAATAGTAGAACATGATATTTGGAATATTCATGTGATGATAACTTTAGTTCTCAATCCTTTATGCATAATGCAATGACACTTTAATTTCGTTGTCAAAATTAAGGATTAGATCCTTGTACCATGATGATAAAGATCTTCATAGATCTATTCTTTGATCTTAGAAGTACAAATTGCATAAGAAGGTCTTTCACTCGTGTATGTCAGAGGGTATATCTGTCGTGCACTAGGTGTCGCAGATGATTTCTGACATCGATCAGCTAGGTTAGCTGGGCAAAACCTACGTGGTCGAGACTGTGGAAAATGAGGTCACTGGAAGCGTGACTTCAGTATGGACAAGGCAGACATAAAGGAAATGAAGAGGGGCAAGGCTCCGACTTCAAGTATGTTTGTCATAAACATGTTCGCTATTAGTTTCAAAATTGGATTTTGATAACTAGATGTCGTACATAAATATGTACTGATGTGCGGAATCTGCTGATTAGCAGGAGACTGACTTTAGTTGAGATTAATCTGCGAATTGGAAACGGGACAACAGTCGTTGTTTTAACCGTAGAATCCTAAGTTTAGGAACTACCCTTCGGGTGTGTACTTAAATTAGGAAACTGTTAAAATGTACCTAGTTTGACTAGAAACATTATCTCTATATCTAAGTATAACTCGTTGCGGGTATACCTTTATATTCTAGAACACCAAAGTGTTTCATTTTATAAAGATGATATTGAGATAAACACATTAGATGTGAATAACAATATTTATATTTAGAATATAAATGAATCTCAAATGTATGACATTACAAACAAATAGCTCAAACTGAATTAATCATATGAGACTTATTTGTGGCATGTTGTATGTGACACATTAAACAAGACTCGTATATCCACACTTTTGAAGAGTGGATACTAGGAAAGATTTGATCATATTCAAATAATGTCTACGAATCTAGTTTATTAGGCAAAGTGCCTAAAACACTTTTTACTTGGTAAAAGTGCAAGTGCCATCGATCTGTTAGCCCTCGTTCATAGTGAAGTAAGTGGGCCCATATCTAGCTAGGCTAGAGGTGGATATGAACAATTCGTAACCTTTACAGATGTGGCATCGCTTTATGGTTATGTGTTTCTTTTGAAACACAAATCGGAAACTTTTGATAAATTCAAAGAGTTTCGGCACGAAGTAGACAAACAGATCGGCTAAAGTATTAAACCGTCACGGTTAGACCATGATGGAAAATACTTAAGCAATAAGTTTCTCAATTACTTGAAAGAGTATAGTATTCTTTCAATATGGACTCCTCACGGAACACCTCAATTAAACGTGTGTCCGAACTAAGAAACCGAACCTTGTTGGACATAGTAAGGTTAATTATTAGTCGCTCTGAGCTACCATTTTCCTTCTAGGGATACGCATTAAACAGTGTAAAACTTATTTTGAATAAAGTTCCATGATTAGACAGACTTCATATTAGATATGAACAGGAAAGAAACCGGGTTTTCTCATTCCTGAAGATTTGGGAATGCTGGTTTGGATGATACCAAACTAGAACCTAAATCGGATAAGTGCCTAAATTGTAGGTTATCCTAGGGTAACCAAAGTATAGTACTTATACAACTCACAAGAGAACAATGTAATTGTTGCTCGCCATGCGGTTTTCCTAAGAGGAATACCTATATGCAGTGGTAAGTGGGAAGAAAGTAAAACTCGATGAAAATCAGAGTAATACTGTTCTAGGCACCGATTCCTTAATGGAACACAAACAGTTCATCAAGGATGAAACTGTACCACAATCTTCGAATACACAAGAACTGCGTAAGTCGGAGAGAGTCAGAAAACAACCTGGGAGGTATGGGTTTCTGATCTCACCCTATAAAGATGTCAATCTTATTGAGGAACACGAACTGAATACGTATGAGGAAGTGATATAAGGTATCGACTCCTATCATGGCAAAGTGAAATGAAGTCTGAAATGGGTTCCATGTATACCAACCAAGTTTGGACACTGGTTGGTGTACCGGAAGGCATTGTGCTATTGGTACTATATGTGTCTTCAAGGAAGACATACATGGATGGAAACATACAACGTACTAAGCTAGGATTGTAGCGAAAAGGTATCGTTATCAACATTGTGTTGATTACGACAAAACCTTTTACTTGTTGCCATGGTTAAATCCATTCGGATAATGCTTGCTAATACTGCATGTTTCATTTATGAAATATGGCAGCGGAACATCAAAATCACTTTCCTTAAAAGGAAACCATATGGAGGATGTTTACAATATCCTGACGGTTTTGTCGTACCTAAACATGTAAACAAGGTTTGCAAGTTAATTCGATCCATTTATAGATTGAAGAAAACATTGTGTTCTTGGAACTATATCGTTTTGATGTAATCATAATGGTTTATGATTTATTCAAAACAAAAAATTCTTGTGTATGTAAGGAGGTTAGTGGGAGCGCACTAACAGTGATTGTCCTACATAATGATGACATATCATTTCTTGGAAATGACATTCCCATAATACAATCGGTGAAAGCTTGGCTTTCATGAAAAATTCTCCGTAGAATACTTGGAACAGACAACCTTTATTCTAGGAATAAGGATCTACTGGGATAGATCTAAAAGTTGTTGGCACTCTCCGAGTACTCGTACATTAAAAAAAATGTACGCGACCTGGTTTCTCATATGCTTTGAGCATATAGAGTCACAATCAGGCCAATCCAAGTGATAGTCACTGGATTGATGTTAAGAACATCCTTACGTATCTTAAATGATCTAAGGATGCTTTCTTAAACTATGGAGGATGAGAACTTGAAGTGACTAGGTTCACTGCTGTAAGTTTCCAAACCGACAATAACGACTATAAGTCGTAATAAGAGTACTATATAGTTTGAATAACGGAACAGTGAGCTGGAATATTCCAAGCAAGATACTGTTGTCGAATAAACAACAAAAGCGGAATATTGCTGCAGCTGAGGCAGCAATAGAAGCACTTTGGATCTTATAATCCTAATTGGATTAGGAGTGTTCTGTAGCAGCCGAGCTAGGCTACAGCACATGCTAAAGAATTAATGGTCTCATCAACGATCCAAGTATGCACTTCAACTATTCATCTGATTCGTTCGGATCATACATCGTGGCGATGTGATGATCGAATAAATCGCATAGGATGATAACATTGCAAATCCGCTGACGAAAGTTGTTTCCCAGCAGAAGTTTGAGCGAACCGTACATAGTTCAGGTGTAGGACACTTGAGTGATTGGCTATAGGCCAAGTGGGAGATTGTTGGACAATTATGACCCATATCATCACTATTTTTAAAGAACATGGTGTTGTTGTACAAATTAACTATCTGACAAAGGAATTGCTCTTTTATCATTTGTAATTGGATTACCGGGATATATATAAATGATAAAAGTCCATATGATTAGTTCCGGATTAATAAGATATGAGACAATATTAATCCACTAAGGTTTAATCATTAAAATATCCCTAGTTGTAGTATTATCGAGATTGGACATCGATAATGCATAATAGACTAGTATTACACTTGTGCATGTTATGGGAGCATAACGGCATAGTTCTCATATATTTGGGTATTGGATATGTTGGATAATATGACCCATAGCGTCACTATTTGCACAGATCATTGTGTTGTTGTAGCAAATTAACTATGTAATAAGGAAATTGCACTCTCATCATTTGTGATTAGATCACCATAGATATATAAATGAAGAGAGGTCCCTATGATTAGTTCCTGGATTGAGATGATATGAGACAATATCAGTCCACGAAGGATTAATCATTAAATATCCCTAGCCGTAGTATTATCGAGACTGGACATCGATAATGCGGAATAGGCTAGTATTGCACTTGTGCGCGTTGTGAGGGCACAACGGCATAGTTCTCATATATATAAGTATTGGATACTTGTGCAAGTGCGATAGGAGGTCGTGTTTCACCGATGGTACGGGAAACAGCTTCGCTCTGGATAGACCCTTCGGAATCCCATTGGTATTATGACTAGGTGTCTATGGGAGGCCGAAATCAAGGTAGGTGTGTATAGTCTTAACCTGAGACTTACATCGCTAATACTTACGACAATCGGTAAACTTTGGTTTTGGTGGTGGGGGATCTTAACTGGTTCTGTGTACACCACTTCTGGGTTTATCAGAGAATCGTAGTGTATTGGATGTGATGTCAAGACGGAAGTGTCACTCCATTCATAATGGAGATGATGTCACGCAGGATACGGTATTAGTGCTCTTCAGTGATGCGCATCCAATCGTGATATTATGACCAGGTCATGAATATCCGATTATAGAGACTAGTTACCAGACATCCGATATGTGTTTCGGACGGGGCAGACACTTATCCAGCCCCAGCCCTAGCACGTGACTATCCGATACTGGGCCGATATGCACAATACAATTGTATACTGCGCTTGATACAGATCTAGATATTCTTTGATGTATATGTCCGGAGAACTTGGGAAGACTTGGTGCTTTGCTAGGAGTCGACCTTGTCTCGTAAATCGGTAGAACGTAGTACTTGGTACGTACGTGATTCGGGCACTCCGACGACCGTATTTACTGCCAACTTATCCGGGGATCTCATGGGTCGCTTCCCGATAATCCACCGATGACGCACAACTTGCACTCTTGAATAATCTGGGATTATATAGAAGAGAGAGAAAATTAATCTAGGATTATTACGGAGATATTTTATCTAGGATAAAATATCGTCTAGAGAGAGATAACGATTAATTTGGAATTAATCGGTAAATTAATATATTCGATATATTAAACGAAATTAGATTTCGACGCGGAATTAAAATTAGATTTTAATTCGGGCAAACGAGTTAATTTAGAATTAAATCGTTAGCGACGTAAATAATAATTTCGCTAGCCGCAATTATTATTATTTAATTAACGTCGCGACGTAAGCTCGGTATTTCGGAAATATCGAACCCGAACGCGTGAGTGTACGTGGGCCCACTTTCATTTGGAAACGTGTGGGGCCCACATGACACATGTCATATTATGCATTATTTAATTCTAATGCATTGCATGAAGATTGTGTACAATACACTCAATGGTTTTGCATGGAGTTTGAGTGTTTGACACTCTAAGCCATTGCATTTTTGTGTCATAAGTTTATTATTTATTTAATAAACATTATGGCATAAATATAAATTGATTTTTGGTAAATCTTTTAATTTAACCAATTTCATCTCTCTCAAAACTCTCTCTTCTCTCACGCCCAATGAAGAAATTCTTGGACTGGTTTGGAACCAGAAATGGCGTGGACTTAGGGAAGCAAAGAGTGATTTTCATGGTGAAAAATCAAGTGCTAGCACACTTACAAGTCTTGCGAAGGTGGTAGGGAGGTTCGACCATGAGACGGGATCCATCCGACGAAGCTAGGAGCTCCGTTTCTTCACTCAAATTTCTGTTTTGCAGGGCAGTGGACTGCCAGCAGTTTGGCGTGAAGGCAGTGCGTTTTTTGGCTTCATTCGTCTTCAAATCGACTCAACCGATCAATGTGAGTATTTCGCTACCTCCGTTGATGTGTTCACGCATTTTTCATGTCTTGATTTGATCTTGGGACCTTAGAATAAACTAACAATGGCATCAAGAGCTAATGTTGCAAGCATGAATTTGTAGGGTTTAAAATTTGGGTAAACTTGTTTTGAGCATGATTTGAATGAATTGAATGTTTGAGTATGCTTATAACATTTAATTAAGGTTTGATTGGATCAATTTAATGAAATAATGATTGGATCATTTTTCCCCAATTGATGGAGCTTGGCCGAATGGTTAAGGCATTTGGAGATTTGGAATTTTTTGATTTTTGATTCATTGGATGAGTTAGAATCATGTAGGATGATGTTAATTTGAAATTAATTGGATTGAATTTTGAATTGAACAAAATCCCCTAAATTCCTTATGTTGGCCGAATCTACAATGCCCTTTAATGTCTTGGTAATTTTGATTTTATGAACATTGGATGTGTATGAAATCATTCGGGAAGTTAATACGTTGTCGATTGTGTAATTAATCGGATTGAATTCAAATCGGACAAAATAACCTTCCTTGGCCGAGACTTAGAAGCATGTAATATGGGTTTGATTTTTCATTATGTGTGTTTGACATGTAATAATGAATTAAGTATGATTAATTGGACTAATTTAGTGTTTTGAAATGTTGATTTAGTTGATTAATCATATAATGCACTTTTGGTAATTAAATTGTGAAAATTGGATTTTTGGATTTAATTAATTGGGCCTAATTTTGGAAATTAGAATTTAAAGTTGTAATTGGGCCTATTGGGCTTGATTTATCAAGTTTGGTTTAGGCCAAATGGATTGGATCCAATTGGGCCCAAAACCTTAACCATAAAGCCCAATTGCGACTAATGAACCTTTAAAGTTCAATTGGGCCTAATGGGCCAAGATTGATTTATGGGCTTATGGGTAAATCCCGGATTGGACTTTGGTTATCGGTTTGACCCGAGTTGACCAAGTCCACGCCTTAAGAAATCAATCAAAAGCCCATTGGACTTTAATTGAATTGACGTTGGACGTTAATCGGTCTTTGAGACGCGTTACGATTAGATTTGGAATTTAAATCGTAAAAGGTTTATTAATATAAAGTGCAATATTTAATTTGGAATGAATAGTGAATTAGTATTAAATACATGTTAAATTGGATTTAATTATGTAGTTTAATTTAATTCATGAATTCGTACTTTGAGTACTTATTCGCAAAAACGAGTTTGACTCGAACAAAATCAAATCGTTGTTTGAACATTGGATGATCACTTAATTATCAGATTAATTAATTTGATTGATTGATTGATAGCATGCTTATGTGTGTGAATACGTGGTTGTGTTGAATGAATAATGTATATCGGATGGATATTAGTCGGGTGGGCAATTTTAGAAATTGTTGTAATAATTCGATTTATTAAATTGGACCTGCGTGTCCAGCCTTATCACCTTCTTTCTCTTTGTATTCTCTTCTCACCTATTCCCCTCTATATATGAGGTTTCTTTAGAAGTGTAGTGTAACGGTAGAAGTAGTACAAGTGCTAGCTTGAGTGAGAAAGGGAGAGATTTGATCTAGGATCAATGTGTTAAGTATCCATCCGCATATCATTATTATTTTATTTCATACTCGCTTTATTATGTAATTAGAATGCATGTTTAAGGGTGTATGATGATGAGACCTTAACAAAGATAATTAAATTGGTAGCCAATTTGCACACGCGAAAATCCCTCAATCTATATTAAGCAAATATCCTTCCATTGAATGATTCTTGTTCAAGATCCGAAGTTGGCATTGGTTTGTTTTTGACCAAAGTCAAGACCTTTGTCAATCAAGGATGTACTTGAATCATGAGAGTTTTGTTGCATATCGGTGTCTTGTCCAAATCGTGATTTTTATTGGCCAAAGTCAGATCACTTTTTGTCCAATGACATTGATTACGAAACTTTCCTCGTCAATGGGTCCTGCTTAACTGGAATCATTAGGTTTGTTTTTGGCCAAAGCCAAGGCCTAGATGATTCAGAGGATAGGGTTAGGAAAATGTATTGGATACATTGACATTATACATATGTTTCGGACTTGGATGTCCACCTAACCGGATCTAGGAATTGGATTGAGATCCAATTGATCTGTGAGATCTACCTAGTTAAATAGCATAAAGCTTTTATTGGCCAAAGTCAAGGTTGTGTGTTATTTAATAGGATCCTAGCCCACTAGGAAACACGGTTTCCCGAGTACTCCACAGAGGGTTAGAGGCTCGACGAAAAATAGTGGGAGGCAAGTATTGAATTTGCAACATTCGTTCGAATACTCGCTAACACACGCTATTTATTTTACTCGTCATATTAATAAAAGTATTAGTCGGACTAATATTTTATGTTGTTTAAAAATATATATAGTTGGACTATATACAAACTCATTCAATATATAGTTGATTTTATAATTGGATTATAGTAATCAATATAATTGAATTAAAATGATAGTTGATTTTATAATTGGATTATAGTAATCAATATTAAAATTATAGTTGATTAAATAATTGGATTATTGTAATCATTATAATAAATAGTACCTTATTAAATTTGATTAATAGTTGGACTATTAAAATCAAGAAAGAATTGAAAGGTTGAATATTTAAAATATATATAATCCTTGGATTAAATGTTTTAAATGATTTAATTTTCAATTGGGAATTAATAATAGGTTAATTTATTTGATAAAATAACTTATTATGACTAAGCCCATAATTAAGCAAATAGTAGAGCATAAAGTCTTTGGAAGATTTATGTGATGATGACTTTAGTGCTTATTAATATACTTATAATAAATCTATCTTTAGATTTAAAAGTATTAAAATTGCAATTAATAATTCTTGGATAATTAATTGACTATTCTAGTGGAGAAAAGTCAAAGTTTGCAATTGGGCATGTAGCACAAGGTGCACATCGTTTCGATATTCCGAAACCCAAGGCTTGGCCAAAGGTTTGTGAAATATTGAAAAGGATAATTGACATATCCCAAAGTGACTACCATTTGGATATGGAAGACACGAAGGATTAAAGATAGGGCGAGGCTCTAACTTTAAAAATATTTGTCAAAGTTATGTTTACTACTAGTATTGAAATTGATTTTAAATACTTAGTGTGGTACATAATACATATATGTATTGACGTTCAGAATCCGCTGTGAGCTGGATACTGGCTTCAAGCCGAGATTTCTCTGCGAATTGGAAACGGGACGAAAGTCGCTGTTTCGACCGTAGATACCTAATTTAGGAACTACCCTTTGGGTATGTACTTAAATTAGGAAATGTTATAATGTAACTAGTTTAACTAGAGACATTATCTCTATATCAGTGTTTAATCCATTGCGGATAAAACCTTTATATTATAGAACACTAAAGTGTTTCATTATATAAAGATGATACTGAGATAAATACATTGGATGTAAATAACAGAATTTATATTTTGAATATAATAAAATCTCAAACATATAAAATGACAAATAAATAGCTCAAATTGATTTGATCAATGGAGACTTATTTGTGGCATTGTTGTCTAGGACACAATTAAAGAAGACTCGTATATCCACACTTTTAAGAGTGGGTACTAGGACTGATTTGACTATTCAAATAAGGTCTACGAATCTAGTTTATTAGGTAAGATACCTAAAATACTATTTACTTGGTAATAGTAAAGGGCCACCGATCTGTTAGCCCTATTCATGGTGAATTAAGTGGGCCCATATCTAGCTAGGCTAGATGTGAACATGAATATTTCGTGACCTTAACGGATGTAGCATCACGTTGTGGTTATGTGTTTCTTTTGAAGAACACAGATCGGAAACTTTAGAGTTTCGACACGAAGTAGACAAACAGATCGGCTATAGTGTTATTCCGCCACGGTAATACCGTAATGAAAATACTTAAGCAGTAAGTTTCATATGTATATGAAAGAGTATGGTATTCTTTCATATGAGGACTCCCTCCCGAGACACGTCAGTTAGACGGTGTATCCGAACTAAAACCGAATTTTTGTTGGACATGATAAGGTTTATCACGAGTCGCTCTGAGCTACTATTTCCTTCAACAGGATATGTATTAACAGTGCAAAACTTATTTAGAATAAGGTTCCATATAAATCTGTTTGACAGATATCATATAGGATATGAACAGGAAAGAAACGGGTTTCTCATTCCTGATATTTTGGGTATGCTTGCATATGTTTGGATGATACCAAACTAAAACCCAAATGGATAAGTGCCAATATAGGTCATCCTAAGGGAAACCATAAGTATTAGTACTTATAAACCTCACATGAGAACAATTAGATTGTTGCTCACCATGTGGTTTTCCTGAGAGGAATACCGATATGCGTGGTAAGTGGGAGGATAGTATAACTCGATGAAAATCGGAGTAATATTGTTCAAGGCATTGAATCTTAATGGAACAAAATAGTTGATCAAGGATAAACTATACCATTAATCTTCGATACACGAGAACTAAAGGAAGTGATACAAGGTATCGACTCCCTATTATGACAAAAGTGTCATGAATCCGAAATGGATTCCATGTGTATCAACAAGTTTGGATACTAGTTGATGTACCACAAGGCATTGTGCCTATTGTACTATAAACGTCCTCAAGGAAGACATACATGGATGGCAACATACCAACGTACAAGCTAGGCTTTTGACGAAAAGGTATCGTTATCAACATTGTGTTAATAACGTTCAACCTTTTACCTGTTGCCATGGTAAATCCATTTTGAAGATGCTTGTTGATAACTGTATATTTCATTTATGAAATATGTCAGTTACAGATCAAAATCGCTTTCCTGAAAAGGAAACCTTTTGGAGGATGTTTACAACATTCCTGACGATTTTGTATAACCGACAAACAAGGTTTGCGGGTTATTCATCCATGTTTGGATTGAAGCAAGCATAAGGTTCTTGGAACTGACGTTTTGAAATAATCATAATGGTTTATGATTTGACTCAAACGAAATAATTCTTGTGTATATAAGGAGGTTAGTGGGAGAGCGCACTGACAGTGAAATTCCCATAAAGCAATTGGTGAAAGCTTGGCTTTCATAGATATTCTTCATAAGAAATTCTCCGTAGAATTCTGGGGAGTAACAACCTTTATTCAAGGAATAAAGATCTACTGGGCTAGATTTAGAGTTGGTAACACTCTCTGGAAATTGTACATTTAAAATGTACTTGTATTGGTGTCTCATACGCTTTGAGCATATGGAGTCACAATCGGGTCAATCCAAGTGATAGTCACTGGATTGAAGATTAAGAACATCTGTTAGTATCTGAGAGAACTAAAGATGTTGTCTTAAACTATGGAGATGGAGAACTTGAAGTGACTGGGATCACTACTGCAAGTTTCCAAACAATTAAATACTACGGTACTATAAAGTTTGAATAACGGGACAGTGAGCTGGAAATCTTCCTAGCAAGATAACTGTTGCCGATAAACAACAAATGCGGATTATTGCTGCAGCTGAGGCAGCAATAGAAGCCATCTGGGTCGAAATAAATCTAATAAGATTAGATAAAGTTCTGTTAGCAGCTGAGCTAGGCGTCAGCATAGGCTAAGGAATTAAAGGTCTCATCGACGATCCGATATATACTTCTATATCATCTGATTCGTTCGGATCATACATCGTGGCGATGTGATGATCGTGTAAATCGCGTCAGACGATAATTAAGCAAATCCGCTGACGAAAACCTTTCCTCAGCAATTTGAGCGAATTGTACATAGTTCGGGTGTTAGACACTCGAGTGACTGGCTATGTGCCAAGTGGGAGATTGTTGGATAATATGACCCATAGCGTCACTATTTGCACAGATCATTGTGTTGTTGTAGCAAATTAACTATGTAATAAGGAAATTGCACTCTCATCATTTGTGATTAGATCACCATAGATATATAAATGAAGAGAGGTCCCTATGATTAGTTCCTGGATTGAGATGATATGAGACAGTATCAGTCCACGAAGGATTAATCATTAAATATCCCTAGCCGTAGTATTATCGAGACTGGACATCGATAATGCGGAATAGGCTAGTATTGCACTTGTGCGCGTTGTGAGGGCACAACGGCATAGTTCTCATATATATAAGTATTGGATACTTGTGCAAGTGCGATAGGAGGTCGTGTTTCACCGATGGTACGGGAAACAGCTTCGCTCTGGATAGACCCTTCGGAATCCCATTGGTATTATGACTAGGTGTCTATGGGAGGCCGAAATCAAGGTAGGTGTGTATAGTCTTAACCTGAGACTTACATCGCTAATACTTACGACAATCGGTAAACTTTGGTTTTGGTGGTGGGGGATCTTAACTGGTTCTCTGTGTACACCACTTCTGGGTTTATCAGAGAATCGTAGTGTATTGGATGTGATGTCAAGACGGAAGTGTCACTCCAGTCATAATGGAGATGATGTCACGCAGGATACGGTATTAGTGCTCTTCAGTGATGCGCATCCAATCGTGATATTATGACCAGGTCATGAATATCCGATTATAGAGACTAGTTACCAGACATCCGATATGTGTTTCGGACGGGGCAGACACTTATCCAGCCCCAGCCCTAGCACGTGACTATCCGATACTGGGCCGATATGCACAATACAATTGTATACTACGCTTGATACAGATCTAGATATTCTTTGATGAATATGTCCGGAGAACTTGGGAAGACTTGGTGCTTTGCTAGGAGTCGACCTTGTCTCGTAAATCGGTAGAACGTAGTACTTGGTACGTACGTGATTCGGGCACTCCGACGACCGTATTTACTGCCAACTTATCCGGGGATCTCATGGGTCGCTTCCCGATAATCCACCGATGACGCACAACTTGCACTCTTGAATAATCTGGGATTATATAGAAGAGAGAGAAAATTAATCTAGGATTAATTACGGAGATATTTTATCTAGGATAAAATATCGTCTAGAGAGAGATAACGATTAATTTGGAATTAATCGGTAAATTATATATTCGATATATTAAACGAAATTAGATTTCGACGCGGAATTAAAATTAGATTTTAATTCGGGCAAACGAGTTAATTTAGAATTAATTCGTTAGCGACGTAAATAATAATTTCGCTAGCCGCAATTATTCGATTTAATTAACGTCGCGACGTAAGCTCGGTATTTCGGAAATATCGAACCCGAACGCGTGAGTGTACGTGGGCCCACTTTCATTTGGAAACGTGTGGGGCCCACATGACACATGTCATATTATGCATTATTTATTCTAATGCATTGCATGAAGATTGTGTACAATACACTCAATGGTTTTGCATGGAGTTTGAGTGTTTGACACTCTAAGCCATTGCATGTTTTGTGTCATAAGTTTATTATTTATTTAATAAACATTATGGCATAAATATAAATTGATTTTTGGTAAATTTTTAATTTAACACAATTCATCTCTCTCAAAACTCTCTATTCTCTCTCTCGCCCAAATGAAGAAATTCTTGGACTGGTTTGGAACCAGAAATGGCGTGGACTTTAGGGAAGCAAAGAGTGATTTTCATGGTGAAAAATCAAGTGCTAGCACACTTACAAGTCTTGCGAAGGTGGTAGGGAGGTTCGACCATGAGACGGGATCCATCCGACGAAGCTAGGAGCTCCGTTTCTTCACTCAAATTTCTGTTTTGCAGGGCAGTGGACTGCCAGCAGTTTGGCGTGAAGGCAGTGCGTTTTTGGGCTTCATTCGTCTTCAAATCGACTCAACCGATCAATGTGAGTATTCCGCTACCTCCGTGTTGATGTGTTCACGCATGTTTTCATGTCTTGATTTGATCTTGGGACCTTAGAATAACTAACAGATACTCATGCAAGTGTAATAGGAGGTTGTGTTTACCGATGGTACGGAAACAGCTCGCTCTGGATAGACCCTAGGAATTCCATTGGTAGTAGACTATGTGTCTATGAAAGTCCGAATCCGGGTAGATGTATTTAGTTTTAACCCGAGACTTGCACTGCTAATACTTGCGACAATCAATGTACTTTGGTTTTTGGTCATCCAGGGCCTTAACAGTTCTATGTACGCCTCTTCTGGATATTTTGAGAATCGTAGTGATTGGGTGAGATGTCAAGATGAAAGTATCACTCCACAGTCATATGGAGATGATGGTCACGTAGGATATGGAACTAGTATTCTTTAGTACTGCTGTCATCGGGATAATATGATTAGGTCATGATTATCCGATTATAGAGACTAGTTACCAGAGATCCGACATATGCTTCGTACGGGGCAGACATAATTCCAGCCACAGGCCTTGCACGTGACATCCGATACTGGATCGCAATACGCAATACTACGTATACTACGCCTGATATAGATTACATATTCCTTTAAGAATATTTCTGGAGAATTGGGTAGGCACGGTGCTTTGATAGAAGCCAACCATGTCTCGTAAATCGGTAAAAACGTATTACTAGGTACGTACATATCTAGATAGTCCGACGACCGGATTTAGTGCCAACATATCCAGGGATCTCATGGGTCGCTTCCCGAAGATTCACCGATGACGTATGACTCGCACATTATTAATATGAGATTAATTAATAGAGAGAGAAAATTAATCTGGGATTAATTACGGAGATATTTTATCTGGGATAAAATACTATTTAAAGAGAGAGAACGGTTAATTTGGAATTAATCGATAAAATATTATATTCTATATATCAAACGAAATTAGATTTCGACGCGGAATTAAAATTGGATTTTAATTCGGGCGAACGAGTTAATTTAGAATTAATTCGCTAGCGACGTGAATAGTAATTTTGCTAGGTAATTTTTTAATTAAATTTGATTTAATTACATCGCAACGGAAAATTCGTAAATTCGGAATAGCGAACCCGAGCCCGGGAGTGTTTGCGGGCCCACTCGCATTTCGAATCAAGTGGGGCACACAAGTCACATCACGCGTCACATCATTAGTCATTCTTGTGATGTAAGTCACATCAACTTTGAGTGATGTGATGGATGTCACTTTTGATTGATGTGAGTAGTTGAACTTTAATTTCTTGTACCAAATTTTGAATTTGGTAAATGGTATTAGATTTTTGAAATCCAAAAATACACAACACACTTCTCTTCTACTCTCTCCCTCTCACGGCCTTGGAGCCATTTTCTCTCAAATGTTCTTGGTTTGGCCGAGAACAACAAGAAGACAAAGGGAAATTTTATGGCATAATTTCCAAGATGCTAGCACATCCAATGGGTCTTACAAAGGTGATAGGGAAACCCATTCATGAGCATGGAATCACACTTAAAGCTTGGAGCTTGAAGATCATCCATGGAGGGGCTTGGCCGAACACACAAGGAGCACAAAGGGACCTTGGCCGAGAGCTTCAAGGAAAATTTTTGTTGTTCTTCACATCGCAAAAGCCGATCAAAGTGAGTATTTCGCAACTTTACTTTGTTGTATTCGCACATTTCATTCGCTTAATATGATCTTGGTTTGACCTAGAAAACTCAACATTAGGTATGTACGTGTTCGGATAGTCCGACGATCGGATTTACTGCCAACATATCCAGAGATCTCATGGGTCGCTACCCGAAGATTCACCGATGACGTATGACTCGGACATAATTAATCTGGGATTAATTATAAGAGAGAGAAAATTAATCTAGGATTAATTACGGATAAATTTTATCTGGGATAAAATATTATTTAAAGAGAGAGAACGATTAATTTGGAATTAATCGATTAAATAATATATTCGATATATTATACGAAATTAGATTTCGACGCGAATTAAAATTAGATTTTAACTCGGGCAAACAAGTTAATTTAGAATTAATTCGCTATCGACATGAATAGTAATTTTGCTAGGCATAATTATTTAATTAAATTTGATTTAATTATGTCGCAATGGAAAATTCGTTAATTTGGAATTAGCGAACCCGAGCCCAGGAGTGTTTGCGGGCCCACTCGGATTTTTAATCAAGAGGGGCCCACATGTCACATCACTTGTCATTTGACTTACCTTTATGGTGATGGAATTTGGTGGGTGGGTGATGACTTGTTTTACACTCCAATTTTTGTAAGAAATGAATGACTAATACTAAATTTTTGGTATACCATTACTTGATTTTTGAAATCAATTTTACAACATTCATTCTCTCTTTTTTCTCACCATGGCCGAATGGCCTTCTCCAATTTTCTCTCTATTTTCCGTGAGCCTAGGGCTCATTGTTTCTTGATTTTGCTTCAAAATCAAAGATGCTAGCACATCTAAGGAGTCATTCAAAGGTGTTAGGGATACCAATCCTTGAGCATGGAATCAACACTCAAAGCTTGGAGCTTGAAGATCAATAAAAGGAGGGCTTGGCCGAATACATCAAGGAGCAAAATTTTGTTGTTCAACGCATCCACTTAGCCGATCAAAGTGAGTATTTCCGCCATCTTACTTTGCGTATTCACACATTTCATTGCTTAATTGGTCTTGGTTTGACTTGAAAACCCAACAAGGAAGGGTACCTGGCGGTCTGTAACTCTGAGCATTGGCCAGTTGTCTAATTTGATTCTTCAGTGCTTTAATAGAGGCAGATTGGCTCTGAAACATAGCATCATATTTTTTTAACTGAGTCAACACTTACGATATTCTTGGTTCATTTTCCTGCTTCTGGCCTTTGTTCTGATGTTGGAATCTATGCGGTGGATAGTTCTTTTGCCCTGAATTATTGCACCATGAGAAATTGGGATGATTCATCCACCATGGGTTGTAGGTGTTGGAATATGGATTGTTCCCATGTCTGTTGAAATTGTTGACATAATTCACCGTCTCTTGAAGTTGGTTTGGTTCTGGTGCTCCTCCATATGGTGAACTTGTGGATCCAGTATTGCCTTACATACCGAGAGTCTCCATGAATTTGTATATCTGATCTAGCTTGCCATTAACTGCTGTGTTGGCTCCAACTTCATAAACTCCATCAATTCTTTGAATCATGCTCTTTTCTGTTGGCCACAAGGAATTATTGCTAGCCATTTCTTCGATTAAGACCTAGGCTTGATCTTCTCATTTTGCCATCAAAGCTCCTCCAGCAGCAGCATCAATTGTGGTTCTCATTATTCTAGAAAGTCCATTATAGAAAGTTTAGACTTGAAGCCATTTTGGAATTTCATGGTGAGGAAATTTCCGGAGCAAATCTTTATACCTTTCCTAAGCTTCGTAGAGAGTTTCTGAGTCTTGTTGCACAAAAGATGTGATGTCATTCCTCAGTTTTGCTGTTCTAGCTGGTGGAAAATACTTTGCAAGGAATTTGCTGGCTAGAGTGTTCCAAGTTGTGATGGAACCTGCTGGTAGTGAATGTAACCAGGCTTTAGCTCTGTCTTTCAAGGAATATGGGAAAATCCACAGTCTCATTTCTTCTTCAGCTCCCCGGTTGTAATTGAAAGTGCCACAAACTTCCAGGAAGTTGCTGATGTGAGCATTAGGATCCTCAATTGCATTCCCCCAAAACTGAACTGACTGCTGAATCATCTGAATGCATGTTTTGATGTCACATACATTTTTTGGTAAATGAGGAAGTACAATACAGGAAATAAAGTCGCCGACCACTGGAATGGTTCTGTCTCGAATGGGAATTGGTGGTGCAACTTCTAAAAGTTCATGTTCCATGTTAACTAAAGCTTTTTGGCCTTCTCGCCTTTCCCTTCTCAACTCTCTGATGGTTCTTTCAATTTCTGGGTCAAGCAGTCGGAGTTCAAAGCTTCTGGTTCGTCTAATGTAGTTTCTAAGAACCTGAAACACAAGAAAACATAAATAATAAGTAAAAAGAAATTAGATACAAGTAACGTATCTAACCCCAAAATTAATAGTGAAAGATAAATAAGTCCCCGGCAACGGCGCTAAAAACTTGACCGACATTTTCACATGCGTATAACGCAAGTGCACGCATCGTTCAAGTCATATAAAAAGTATCGACCTCACGAGGACTTAATACCTAAACTGTTAATTTATAAATCGAAATAATTATGAGTACCTAACAGATTGATTGTTTTGATCGAATGGTGACTTTAAAATTAAAACAAGTAAATGAAATTGGTGCGAAAGTAGGTTGAGGAAAATTCAATTTATAAAACTATCTAGGGTTGTGAATTCATCCAATATATTTTTAAATGATGACGTGGTTATTTTACGTTTCTGTAATATATTGGTTTATTAACCTGGAACACAAAATTATGTAAAAATCTCTTCTGATGGTCAAATATAAATACCCAGTATAACTCAATTAATCATATTCCTATGTTAACCAAGTTATCTCAATTTATTAAGATTAAGTTCCAATTATGGTTACCCCCGCCCGACATGTATATTCCTATCCTGTAAGGAAATCTATTAAAGGGTTATCTATCCTCAAGGAAAATCGTGGGTTATTAAGTCTAAGGTCTTAAACTTAAAATCCTTTTTCCAAGTTCATTTTAAGTTTACCAGTTCAATCTTATTAATGGCCAGTTAACAAGAAGCATTAAGACTAATGCTCAATAAATAAACCTTTATATTACCCAAACCGTAAAATAACCCCTTATTAACCGGTGATATTGGAATTCATCACAACCTCAGATAATGGGCTTAGCTACGACACATAACTAATAAAAGCTTAAAAGTAAAATAAAAGACATAAAATAAAATGCCGAAGAGTAAAATGCTAGAAAGTAAATAAAGAAAATTACAATAAAAGAAAATGCTAGGGTTAGAGGATCCACTTTTATTACTACTATTATAGATATCTCCCTTAATATAATATATTAACTTGTGTAATATTACCAACCAGCCATATAGGCGGTAACCTGATTAAGTCATATTAAGTCCGACCGACCATAAATGCGGTATCATTATTTGTCCATAAACCAGCCATATAGGCGGTAATTACAACCGACCAACCAGGCGGTATCCATGTTTAGTTAGGTTAAAACCATTTTATAATTAATTACCAACCGACAAATATAGCGGTATCCTTGGTAAGTCAAGTTTTAAATAGTTTATATATTATAATTAAGGGAGATTAATCTAAATAGCAGTAATAAAAGTTTTACCTTTCACCCTAGCAGGAGGAAGTTACCTCATCGTTGTTGAATAGTAAAAACTGAAAGAGTAAAGAAAGTAAATTACTATTACAGAAAGTAAATAAAATTAATTACAAAACTAAAATTAAACTAAAATAGATACAAACTCCTTATTTATTCAGAGAATTACAGAGAGGAAGGTACATCTGAAACTGAAATTTCGAGCTGAATTTATATGCATTGATAGGCCATGCACGTCGCGACGCGCCGTATTTTCCAGCGCCAAATACAGCGTGTTTTTCGGCCCAAAATAGGACACATTTTCTGGATCGGCTGACATGTGGCAATGAGGCTGGGAGATGAATGATTGTGCTGATGTGGCGATGATGTGGCAATGACGTGTGGCGATGTGGATTGTCGACACTATAGGATTGTGACACGTGTCACGCGATGATTGTATGATTATGACGTGGCTGACAGGTGGCACATTGACTTGGCATGTGGCTGATGTTGACGCCTATGTGGACGACACGTGGCGATGTGGATTGTCGGCACCATAGGATGATGATACGTGGCACGATGCACGTTAGCAGATCTCTTTTGATGTTGACACATGGCAGGCGTACGTTAGCATTCGTTGCATGTTAGCAAACTTCTCAGATTTTGACACGTGGTATGATGTATTTTAGCATGAAGCGGTGCAAGTTAGCACAGGCTGGCGCACGTTAGGCGTCACGACGTGCAAAATGATATTTTTGCCCTTTGTTGTCATTTTTCACTGTTTTGGCCCCAAATCACCTCCAGAATGTCCTGAAACTTTATTTATCTATAAAATAATAAAAAACACATCAAATGAGTGGGAAATAATGATACATTTACCACTCATCATTTGTCAAAATAAGTCACAATGTTTATCATTTGCATTTTCATCCACATTTTCCAAAGTTTATTTCAGAGAATTTGGATTCTTCGAAATACATACCGAAGTTGGTGTAAAATTCAGAGATCTGAAATCAAAACTTCGGTTATCTAAAGTTTTAATTTTTTTTAATTTTTTATTCAATAATTCAAATTTCTAAAGTTTTGATTCGAATCTCCGAAATTTGGAAAAGTGTCTATAAAATCAGACATTCCCCATTTGTTCTCACTATAAAAATATTTGGTCCATGTCTCGAAATTATTGACTAGCATTAAGAAAACCTCATTAGGTATTTGGTTGTCTAATATTGACATTTCTTCGCTTTGATGACCTTCAGAGGTCACATGTTTGACACAATTTGCTTTTCAATCATTAGAAACTATTGCGAATGTTTGAAGGCAAAATGAGAAAGCTAAAGAAAATGAGATGTGTTGTAACATCCCCCTCAACGGAAATCCTACCCGCAGAGAATAGGTCGTACTATCTCTCCAAGCCTGTCATTGTGATCATCAATACTAGTACATCTCAAGTACAACTCATGCATAGGGACAATTGCCCAACTAATCAACATAAAATATATTTTAATAATCATAACCATATATACAATGACATTTTATTTTACAAGTATGCCAATGGACATCCTAAACATATACATCGACTAATACCAATATATACATGCAACTTTTCTTTGACTCTGACTGAGCTAAACTTCTGACTCGACCTGGTGGTCCCAAAAACCCTAGTGACTGCCATCAGTACCCATCCTCTCGAGCTCGTCCTATGGGTATACCTGTAAAACAAAAACACTGAGAGTGGATGAGTTAGATCGTTTGAACGATCTAGTGAGTGGACAATTTTAAAAACTGAAACTGAAATGCTTTGTAAAACATTCATTTTACTGAAATCAAAATCGTCTCAAGGAAAATGGATATTTTCTATAAAAAAATTATTTTCTGAAAATCAAATCTCTTTTTGTGAACTTTCTAGAAATCTTTCTTGATGTACAATTCTGAATTTCTTATAACTGTTTCTCATAAAAGCTCTTTTATAAAACCATCATTTTGAAAACCATGTCTCTGAGTATCTGTAGAAAACCTTACGCATTGGGGCGTTACGTATCGCCGTCCCCCCATATGCCTAAATTAGTGGTCTTGTGGTGTTATGTATCACCATCCCCCAAGCCACTGAACTGGAGCCATGAGTGCAAACTCATGCCATTGGGGCGTTACGTATCGCTGTCCCCCAATGCATGCCACTATCATGTCCCTAAATCTAGGGTCTATGGGAGTTACGTCTCCCCATCCCCCTAGCCCTGAAATCTAGGATCTAGGGGCGTTACGTATCATCATCCCCCTAGTTCTTCTCTACATGTGCACATGTTCTGAATCCATCAATTCCAATAACCGTCAATTCCATAAGTCGCATCTGAGGTGGGTTTTTCCCTCATGCCTCGAAAAATCAATAAAATCATTTTTTTATAGTCAAAACTTTCCAAAACATTTTTATTCATAATGTAACTGAAATAAACTTGGCTAACGCCCTATGCACTTAAATGTAAGTCTCATTTTAACAATAAATAAGTAAATATCAATTTGAAAAGAAAGGTCCACTCACTAATTTGGAATCTGGCTGACATTACTTTACTTCAGCGTATGAGATTACGGTTCCTACAATGATCTATAATTAGTAAACTTAATGAGAATATAGGCTGAGGAATATATTTCGGAATTAGGCTAAGTTTCTCAAATCAACATATCTCTAAACATCACACAATGTATTATACTTGCGACTTGTTATAAAAACTGTATATATATCGATATGAAGCCCTTAGGGTGGTCCCTAACATCATAAGTTTAAATTTAAAGGGTGTGGAATTGTTTCTGTATCGCGTCGCGATTGGGACACCCATGCAAGTAGGGTTAGGCAGAGAGCATGCTCTGTTTCGCGTCGCGACGTAAGACATTACGCGCTGCGACGCCCACCAGATCAATCTCAAGGTAGAGTCTCTGCTTATCACGTGTCATGACGTCAAATACTGAGCATCGAGACACTCATAAGACTAGGCCCGAGGCAAAGAGCTTCTGATTATTATGTGTCACGACGCAGGGGGTTGAGTGTCGCGACGCTAAGCCAATTTCCAAGGCCTAACATAACTCTACTATGTCTAACTTGACCAAATGCATTCCCAACACTTATATACCAAAACCTTTACACAACCTACTCTATTAGGCTTCAACTTCATACATTCTATACCAATATATCATCATCAACACATCCATTTAATCTCATAACTCTTGTTTTAGCTCAACACTTAATATTTCCACAAATTTGGGCATTTCTTCTTACAATCAATTTCTTTATTTAATATTCACCTAAATGAACTCCCTAGCATGCCAATAACTCTAACATAGCATTATACCATCAAAATTTCACAATCCAAGTTTTGGGTCAAGATTTCCTTACCTCATCTTACTTGATTTTCTTCACAATTCAAGCCTTCTAAGCTTGATATTCTCATTCCTAGCTTGTTGTGGGATAATTTGTATTTGTTTCCTCTTGATTTTTGGATGAGAACATGGCTTCCTCTTCTTCATTTCTTTCTTCCTTATTTTTCTTCCCTTTCCCGTTTCTTCTCATTTTCTTTCTCTTTTTGGATGAATGAATATTGGCCCTAATATATACTAGAGGCCAATGGTTTTTATTTCCCCTATTGACTTGTTTAGTTCTTTCTAGAGGAGTCTAGGGGATTTGAGATATATTTTAGGGATATTGGGCCATTTGTAATTGTTGGACTAAAATGAGAAAGAATATAGGCTTTTGAATTAAATGGGAAATTCCTTTTTAATGTTCATTTTCGTCACAGTACAGATGGTCTGCGTAAATGACCAAATGTGACTTAGTTTTTCTCAAAATGTGGGAAAATATTCAACATGATAATTGTATATCTTTGTCTTATCTTTCCGACGATATGAAATTTATAAAAATCAGAGATCGTATGAAAAAGTTATGCTTAAACTACAAAAGACTGTCTAGGTTGCATCTTAATCTAAAATTCGTATCGGAACTATGAGGAAATTATCGAATACTCGAAAAGTAATTTCGTGAGCACGTACATGCTCGAACATGATTTATTTCATGTATCATATCTTCCATAATGTAATATTCGTTGAGATCACCTGGTGCTATATGTGTATAGAATATAAGTTCTCCTATCACAACAACTATGAGTATTGGATAATGGATCTCCTATCTAGTTGTAAAATATTATTGAATAACTATTTTGATATAAAATATCAGGAATTATAATACAGACATTATCATTTTCTGCCTGTCAGAAAAGGTAATTATGTATACATTTGTAATAGTTCTTTATGTCTACATAATAGTGATAATGTTTTGATTAATTATTTGTCTTATATAAACAGTTATTACATATTTAATACAACTAGTAGTATCATTATGTAACATCCCCGGTCTGGGAGATGTTACCGGCAGGGAATAGGCCGTACTATTCCCTTGAGCCTCTATCTTTCTAACTATACACTACACTATTACTCTTTTTTCAATAAAAATCTTAAGTATGGGACCAATGCCCAAAACTCATCAACATGAAATACAAACTCAATAATTATGACTGTAAACTTAATAACATTTGCTTACAATGACTTTTACATTTCTCAAGACTAATACATGACTTCTGACTGACTCTGACTAGACTCTCACTCTTCTGACTTGGACTGGTGGACTCAAAACCCTAGTGACTGCAACAGTATCCGTCCTCCTGAGCTCGTCCTCTGAGAATACCTGCAAAATAAGGAAACTAGGGGTGGGGGTTAGATCGTTATTCGATCTAAGTGAGTGGATGAAAAACTGAAATACTGATATAAAATAATTTGGTTTCAAAACCAATGTTTCAAAAATAACTTATTTGAAAAATCTCTTTTTGAAAACTTCGCTTGAAATCTCTTTAATAAAACTTCTCTTTCTAAAATCTTATTTTGAAAGTCTAGTTTCTGAAAACTATTTCTAAACTCTGATTTCTGAAAACTGTTTTCTGAAAATCTGATATCTGAAAACTTTTTTCAAAAATTTTGATATATGAATGTTGGTCTGTGTCTGAAAAACTTGACGTGTGGGGACGTTACGTATCGCCATCCCCCCATAAACCTAACTAGAGCCAGAAATGCAAAACCATGACTTTGGGGCATTACGTATCGTCGTCCCACAAATCATGCCACTCATCTCCCTGAAACTGATGGTATTGGGGCGTTACGTATCGCTGTCCCCAAGCCACAGAACTAGAACTGGGGGTGCGGATCTATGCTACCCTCTAAGCTCTGAAACTAGGATCTAGGGGCATATGTCATCCCTAGTCCTGAACTAGGATCTGGGGGTGTTACGTATCGTCGTCCCCCCAGTCCTCTACATGTGCACATGTTCTCTGTCCATCAATTCCAAACTGCAGCAAGTTACATACCGAGGTGGGTTTTTCTGCATGTCTCAAAAAACCATAAAATCATGCTTTAAAAACATTTCTTCCTCAAACATAACTTAAATAATAAATTTTCATGAAATAATTGTAATAAAACTAATCTAACACCCTAAAGCGTAAAAATGTAAGTCTGAAACGAAAAATAACAACATAAAAGTCAATTTAAGAGAAAAGTGTCCACTTACTGTTTTGAAGTTCCACTACTCTTTTTTCACTTCGCTGAAGAACTTGTGGTTCCTGCGATGATCTATCTCCGATAATTTTGATTAGAGAAATGAACTAAGAATATAAATATCGGAATCAATCTAAGTTTGCCTATTCAAGTAAGGGCTATCACTCTGAGGCGTAACATACTCATATCATGATATAATATATACGTACGAGTTAATACGAGACTCTTAAGGTGGTTTCTAACATGTTAGGGTGGAACTGGAATGGATTAAAAACTAACTTGGGAAGATTTTGGTTTCGCGTCATGCCGCAAAGTGTTGCGCGTCGCGACGTAAATGTTTCAGAATCAACCAAAAAATTTCTTCTACGCATCGCGACTCTAGACCCTTTGGCGTCGCGACGTAAACCTGATGTTTGACCTCGCATCGCGACGTAAAGTGTTGCGCGTCGTGATGTAAATATCCCAGAAATTGCTCAAAATTATCTTCTACGCTTCGCGATGCAAAACACTTTGGCGTCGCAACATAAACCTGATTCCTGGTTTCTGCATTTGCTTCCTCAAGTCTATTTCTTCCCAAATGTATCCTGAAAACTTCTACATTAATTTTTATTACACAAATCATCTATTTGGCCTCAAATAACATCGACAACACTACGAATACCTCAATATCAATTTATATCCAATCCTATAATCTTTATTTAAACTCATTTCCAACACTTAAAAATTGGGGATTTCTTCAATCATCATTTTCTTATCATTAAAACCATCTAAACATCAATTATTATGACCCAACAATATCATCAACCACTAAATCATCAAAAACATCAATATCCGTAATTTGGGATAAGGTTTTCCTTACCTTCTTCATGCTTGGTTCTCCTCATCCTTTATGCTTCATAGATGCAAACCTTCCTTATTGTTTCTTCCACTTCTTCTTTCTTCTCTCTCATTTCCCTTTTCTTATTCTTCTTTTTCTATTCTTCTTTTCCTTCTCTTCTTCTTCTCTCCAACGTGTTCTTCTTCTTTCTTACTTTTATTTTGTGATTTGTGAATAGTTTCTTCTTTATATAGTAGAGGTTATTTGATATTTGGAAATATGGGGAAAATTATGGAAAAGTGGAGAAGGTTTGAGATTCTTCTAGTTAAGTCCAAAATTTACTGTTTATCCAAATTTTGATCTGAATTTTTGACTCTCTTATGGTCCAAATTTGGAAAAATAATCAACTTGAAAGTTTTGAAAATCAGAGTTCGTATGAGAAAGTTACGGCCCAAATACTGTGGGCTGTCCAGAGTGGTACATCATAGAATCCCGTATGGAAGTTTCAAAGAATTTATTGTTTATCCATAAGTCATTCCACGAATGTATATATGCTCGGACATAATTTTATATTACGTAACACTCTTCCCACAATGTAGCAGTACTACAGTCAATAGTAGTAGAGACCTTCGGTCGTTACACATTATCATAGAGATAAACATTAAGAAAATATTTGGTAATGTAAATAACTTAAAATAATAGTTTATGAGATTTTATCACTTAAGCATTGGATGCTTATCCCGTATGGTAAATGATAGTCTGATATGGGATTACACTGCATATTCTTATCTATTTAAAGAATATTGTATTTATAGAAAGTGATCAAATCTCATTTAATCGATGTTTGTCATTGGACTACAAATTTATTAAACTAAAATATTGGATGTATGTAGTTTAATGAATCAAATTACTCTTTGTACTTTTCTTTACTTTGTAACTTTATCGATGAGTTTTCATCACTTAGTTATATGTTTCTGAAGAATACAGATTGAATACCTTGAGGGCTTCAAGGAATTTTCAATTTGTTCTAATAAGACTCGGATTGAACATTTTGACTGATTCAAAGAATTTCAAAATAAAATTTGAAAACTTACGATAAAATTCATCGTGAGTTTTTAAATTGTTCAAAGATCTTTGATATGATCAAACAAATGAATTTTTAGGCAATTAGTTTTAAAATTATTTAATAAAAGAATATGATTCTTACTCAATATCCTTCTACAATTCTATCGTAATGGAATAGGTGAGTGGGAGAAATCGAATCATATATGATTTGATATATATTGAGTATTACCGAATTATTTTCAATTCTCTTTGGGTTACGCTCCAATAACACTAATTCATTTAGGTTCCATTAGTTTCTACACTTACATATGCGATATGCATGAGTAGAAATTTAAATCTTGAACCTTTTAAGGTTTGAATTTTCCTTTTATATAATTGTTATACAATTGGAAGAACTTGTTGTAAACATTATATTTTCATGTATAGCCCGATGATGAGTCTCTTATTGGGCACTACATGAAGGTTTGGAAAGTTGTAAGGATAAATGCTAGAAAGGAAAAGAACTTCAGAGAATTCCAAACAAATAGCCAAGTCTCGGCCGTACATAACCTATGTCTGGCCAATATTTTCTCAGTCCTAATGTCTCGCCGGATATATATTGGGTTTGGCTGGATGTATACAGCTCCCCAAATTCATCGATCAATCACTCTGATCTGATTGCGTGATTTATGGGATTTGATTTATATTCAGCTAGACATTTATTTGAAATACTAATTCATTTAGGTTCCATTAGTTTCTACACTTACATATGCAATATGCATGAGTATAAATTCGAATCTTGAACCTTTTAAGATTTGAATTTTCATTTTGTATAACTATTATGACCTTTTAAGGTTTTTTCATTTAGTGCTTTCCGAGCCAACTACACCTAAGGTATGACCTGATGGCTCTCTGATCTCGGTTTCCATTGTATTTTACATCTGTCTTTCTGGTCTTACACAGTATCTTCGGCCAGAATTGATATAGATCCTACAAGACATGCACAATCTATTTATAAATATCCGGCAAGATCTAAAATATTTGGTGATGAACATTAAAATATACATTTAATAAAAGAGAAACAAATCATTTTACACTTCTAATTTATTTAATCCTCTTAATTTAGCACATTTGTAAAATAATAATTATATTTATGTTTTATATATTTTTATATCATGTAGGTAAAATACTGTTTCGGATGCTCAACAGGAAAATAGATATGAAATCTGAATTTCAAGACCCAGAAACCCAAAAGAGTACGACAACTAGATTTAAATTGGACTTGGAAAACATTCACCATTTTATATTAGCAACAAAATGAGCTTATAATTATTTACCTACACATGTATTTTATTATTATTATTATTATTATTATATTATTATTATTATTATTATTATTATTATTACATAATATATATAATATATTTTGGAAGACCCACCAATATTTTGTATATATAATATTATATATTATATTTGAGGTCCCACCAAGATTATATATATATATATTAATATATTAATTGAAATAAAATAAAATAAAGAAAAATCTTGCCATCACATTTCGGTGGATGGCAACCTTTGAAAAAAAATATTTAATTAAAAAAAAAAAGATTTGCAATTCGCAAACTTGCAAATTGCAAGTTTGCCAATTTGAAGAAGATGTGTCAAACACCTCTATTCAGCACTTCAGAAATCAGTCTGAATTCCATATTTTTCTCTGAGAATTTTTGGAATTTCAGTTCTTGTGTGTTTTATTTTTCAAGCTTTATTGTAATTTCTTTTTCTTTAACTAATAAAATTATATGTGTTTTTATTCAAAGCATTAGTAGCTAATTCCATTCTGCGGTGGTAAACGATGAAACTCTTAATATGAGAATATAAATGAATCTTACTTATATTATAATATATGAATTGTAATCTGAAAATTATTATTTAATCTACACTTATATTTGTGGGTGTCTTGATTCTCTATAGACAATATCATATTGGTTGACACAGTTAATACTTTACCCCATATTATATGAGAAAGTAATTTAAATATGGACTAATTATTGACAAACTTTGTTACTGTCTTCATGGCTGGTTTTATATATTTGGCAAAATTAAGTACATAACTGGACTTGTTATAGACAAATGTTATCATTTTTGGCATAATTAAGTACCTAACTTAATGTAGATCATATTTTCAATTTTCTTTTAGTGTTTATGGAGGACGCTAAAAGACTTGGGTTCATTTCGAAACCGGCAAAAGATATTGTTCTTATTGTAGGAAAATTTAATGAATTAATCGACCAACCGTTAGCCTATGAACCAAGAATCGACCTCATTCTTTCCAAGTTGGATTGATCAGATAACGATCGTGTCAAAAAGTGTAGAGCGGACTTGAATCTTAACTTGTAACTTTTTTTGGTTAAATAATAGTGTTGTTGATTCAGTTGTCTTTTACATACTAATCAGATGATGTATTCTAAACTCTACTTCTTATTCAGATATTGAGGGCAATGTCTCAATTTGGTTGGGGGGAGGATAATTGACTAGATAGTTTTCATTTTTATGTTTCGTTGTTGTGTTTTTCTTTCTCTAAATTTTTTTTTTATTATTTGTAAAAAAAAAAAAAGTTTTTTATGTTTTTTTTTGATTTGTTGTTGTTTTGTGTGTAAAAAAAAATTATTTTTTGTTGATTTTCTTGTGTTTGTATTAAAAAAAAAACTACACAAAAACCAACAATAAATTTTTGACTAACCAAGTGGAATTATTGTTCAAAGATGGCAGTGTAATGAGTTTTCGCTCATGAAATGCATCTCAATGTGTTTCTAACAAGTTATTTTTGTTTCTTTCTTTTTGAATCATTCAAAATTGTGAATTCTCCATAATATTGATTAAATTTGATTTACATTTACTCATTTGACAAGTATTATCAACACATACAGTAACATATGATCATGAGTTGTAAGTGAAAATTTTATAATATTCAATTCTCTAGTTTGTTGGAGGTAGCACATAAAGGCAATGGATTTTGTGTTTTTATTAAAAAAATAAGCTTTTACTTAGTAACCGAACATCTTGCCTCAACAAGCAATGATTGTTCGCGTAAAACGGTAGGGTTTGAGTTAGTTTAAAATGATAATAATAATAAAAATAATTAAGCTTTTACTTAGTAACTGTAAATCTTGCCTCAACAACGTTCAAGTAAAACGGTAGAGCTTGAGTTTGTAAAAAATATGCATGAATAAATTTGATTGCGTAGCTTCTCTAACTCGAGCAATTATGTCTGTATGGGTGTTTTAACATTTAGTGCCCTAAGGCCAATTGGTGTGGGAGTCGTTGGCCCAAAGCTCGTTACATGGGTTAAATAGAAAGTTTAAGGGAATCGAATAATTTTTTTTACATCTGAGATCCAAGCAATTAAGTATGTAGTGGTGTCTTAATACCTAGTGTCCTAAAGCCAACTAGCCTAAAGCTCATTACAAGGATTGAAAATGTATTATCCCAAAAAATCTTTTTTTGTATTTATAAATAAACTATTATTGCCAAAAAGTGTGAATTCTGATATAACTTTAGGACAAAAATATTATTTTTTCAAACCAGACCTATGAATATTATGGGCATAATAAATTGATTGATATTTTGTCTTATGTGTGTATGAAAGAAGGGTAAATATTAAATGAGAATTTACTTATTTGGTAATTTAGAAATAAAAAATAATTATTAACTCAGATAAGAATTTTTCTTTTAAGTTTTTGCTTAAATTAATAGGGACTAGTAATAAGCTGGTTGGGGTTTGTGATGAACATTAAAAAGTATACATTTAATAAAAAGAGAAACTAATCATTTTACACATATAATTTCATTAATCCCCTTAATTTAGCACATTTGTAAAATAATAATTATGTTTATGTTTTATATATTTTTATTGTAATTTTTATTTATTGTGTAGGTAAAATACTGTTTCGAATGCTCAACAGGAAAATGGATATGAAATATGAATTTAAAAATCCAGAAATCCAAAAAAGTGTGACAACTAGATTTAATCAGACCTGAAAACATTCACCATATTTAGATTGACAACAAAATGAGCTTATAATATATTTAGCCACATGTGCATTATTATTATTATTATTATTATTATTATATTATTATTATTATTATTATTATTATTATCATTATTATTATTATTATTATAATATATATAATATATTTTGGAGAACCCACCAAGATTATATATATATATAATATTTTATATATATTATATTGGAGGTCTTATCAAGATTTTATATGTATATAATATTATTATAATATATTAATTAAAATAAAATAAAATAAAAAGGTTTCCATCACCTATAGGTGGATGGCAACATTTGAAAAAAAAAATATAATTAAAAAAAGGAGATTTGCAATTTACAAACTTGGAAATTTCAAGTTTGCAAATTAGAAGAAAAGGTGTCAAACACCTCTATAAATAAAAGTTCTCAACAGTTCAAAAATCAATCTGAAATCTATAATTCTCTTTGAAGATTTGTGGAGTTTCAGCTGTTGTGCATTTTATTTTTCAAGTTTTGTTGTAATTTTTTCTTTCGCTGATAAAATTATATGTGTTTTTATTCAAAGCATGAGTAGCTAATTTCATTCTGTTGGGGTAAAGGGTTAAAATTTTAATATGAGAATATAAATTACTCTTACATATATTATAATATATGAATTGTAATATGTAGATTGATATTTAATCTACTGTTATATTTGTGGGTGTCTTGATTCGCTGTAGACAGTCTCATATTGGTTGACACAGTTAATAATTTACCCCATATTATATGAGAGAGTAATTTAAATCTGAACTAATTATTTGTAACATCCCCGATCTGGGAGATGTTACCGGCAGGCGATAGACCGTTCTAACCCCATAAGCCTATGACTTTCTAGCCATAAACAGACACTAATATTCTTTACTTTAATTTATTTTATTATATGTGGAACCGTAGCCCAAACTGAAAATCATTATATACAAACTCTACACCTGAATATGAAAACTCAAATAC
>SKCR01011600.1:0-51103 GCA_019454045.1 Zanthoxylum bungeanum | reverse complement strand
GCTTCGTTTTGAGACCCGAAATTCTTGTTTTGCAGGGACAGTGGACTGTTGCAGTTTGGCGTGAAGGGCAGTTGCGTTTTTTGGCCTTCATTCGTCTCCAATCGACATAACCGATCAATGTGAGTATTCCGTTACCTCCGTTGATGTATTCACGCATTATTTCATGTCTTGATTTGATCTTGGGACCTTAGAAAAACCAACTCGTATGGCGAGTAATTGAACGAATATTGCAAATTCAATTCTTGCCTCCCACTACTTTTTCGTCGAGCCTCTAACCCTCTGTCGAGTACTCGGGAAACCGTGTTTCCTAGTGGGCTAGGATCCCGTTAAATATCACACAATCTTGACTTTGGCCAACAAATTGTATGATAATTAACTAGGTAGATCTCGAAGATCAATTGGATCTCATCCAACTCCTAGATCCAGTAGGTGGACATCCAAGTCCCAACATATATCTTATATATGCCTATACATCGAATGTATACCCTAACCTTTTTCCTCTGAATCAACTAGGCTTGGCTTTGGCACAACAAACCTAGTGATCCCAGTCAAGCGCGGACCCATTGACATGGAAGCTTCGTAATCAATGTCATGGACAAGAAGTGGTATTGACTTTGGCAACAAACCACAACTTGGACACGACACGACACCGATATGGAACAAAGCCTCGTGATTAAAACACATCTTTGACGGACAAGGGCTTGACTTTGGCCAACAACCCCTGACAATCTCGGATCTTGAGTAAGAATCACTCAATGGAAGGAAAAAAACGCTTGATATTTAACGAGGGTTTTTCGCGTGCAAATTGGCAACCAATTTATTATCTTTGTTAAGGTCTCATCATCATACACCCTTAAACATGCATTCTAAACAATAATAAAGCGCATATGTAAAATAATAATGATATGCGGATGGATATTTTACATTGATCCTAGATCAAATCTTCTCTCTTTCTCTCTCCCGCTAGCACATGTATTTACTTCTACCCGTTACACTACACTTCTAAAGAAACCTCATTTACATTGAGGGGAATAGGTGAGAAGAGAATACAAAGAAATAGGAGATAAGGCTGGACTCGCAGGTCCATTAATAAATCAAATTTATTACAATTTCCAAAATCGCCCCACCCAGCTAATATCCATCCGATATACATTATTCAAACATCACAACCATGTATTTATACAAGCATGTTATCAATCAATCTAATCAAATTAATTAATCTGATAATTAGTGATCATCCAATGTTCAAACAAAGATTTGATTTTGTTCGAGTCAAACTCGTATTGCGAACACGTACTCAAAGTACGATTTCTACGAATTAATTAAATTACATAATTAAATCCAATTTAATACGCATTTAATTTTATTCATTATTTAATTTCAATTAAATTTACACTTTATAAAATAAACCTTTACGACTTAAATTCCAAATTTAATCGTTACGGGTCTCAAAGCCCGATTAATATCCAATATATATTTAATTAAAGTCCAATGGGCTTTTAATTAATTTCTTGAGGCATGGACTTTTGGTCAACTCGGGTCAACCCCCAACCAAAGTCCAATCCGGGAGTTACCCCATAAGCCCATAAATAATTTAGGCCCATTAGACCCAATTAAACGTTAAAGGTTCATTAGTCGCATTTGGGCCTTTTGGAAGCGGTTTTGGGCCTAATTGGATCCAACCAATTTTGGCCTAAACCAACTTTGTACAACAAAGTCCAATAAACCCATAACAACTTCACAAGCCCAAATCCATTTTAAGGCCCAATAATTAATTTCAAAAATTCCAATTTTCAATTAAATTACCTAAAGTGTATAGCATTATTAATTACCCAAATCAAAGTTTCCAAAACATCAAATTTGTCCAATTAATCATGCTTATCATCAATTAATCATATCCAACATAATTAAATCAAAATCAAACACAATTTCATGCTTCAATATCTCGGCCAAAGAGGGAAATTATGCCCAAATCAAATTCAATCCAATTGAACCAAATTAAACATAAATTCAACATCCCCAAATGATTTCCAAGTCATCCAATGAACAAAAAATCAAAAATCCAAGACATTAGGGCACTTGCCAAATTCGGCCATCACAAGCAAATTGGGGAAAAATTGTTCCAAACACTTTTCATCAAATTGATCTAATCAATCATCAATTAAACAACATTTAAGCATTCTAAATATAAATCATCCAATTTCATTAAACATGCTCAAAATCAAGTTTACCCAAATTTGTCATGCCCAAAATTTGGGGAAAAATGGATCCAACCAAATTTCATGAAATTGATTATGCACAACAACAATTCAACCTCATTCAAGCATACTATACTAAACAATTTAATCATTTGATGCTCAAATTGAGTTTACCCAATTAAAGTTTTGGCCAACAATAAGCAAATTGGGGAAAATCAATCCAATTAATTTTTCATCAAATTGATTACATATAACTCTAATTTATTCATATACAAGCATTCTTAAACAAACAATTTGTCAAAATCATGCTTAAATCAAAAAGCCCAAAATTTTGCTCAAGAACCCTAAATTTGTTTTATGCAACCAATAGCTCAAGATACCATTGTTTAGTTTCAATCAAGTCCCAAGGACATAAATCATGCATAAAAACGAGTAGAATACAACCAAATGAGGTGCGGAAAAACTCACATGGATCGGTAGAGATGCAACAAAGATGGACCAAATTCGCACTTCATGTTTCTGCCTCCATCAAGCTCGGTTTTGGCCCTTCTTGAACTGCAGTGGACTGCACGGTGGGGCTGTTTTGATGCTCCAAAATCGGCCATGCAAGACTCCATTGAAGCTCCAAGCTTCAAGCTTTCCAAGCTCACAAATTCGTTTCCCTATCACCATAATATAACCCATATGTGTGCTAGCACTCTTGTTTTGCAACAAAACACTCTCACTTGCTTCTCTTTCAATTCGGCAGTGACCAAAATGGAGAAGAAGATGAAATGGCTCTAAGCCGTGAATGAGAGGGAGAAGAAAAGAGAGGGAAAACGTGAATAGAGAGAGAAAAGGTAAATGGTTTTTTTACTTATATATTTGTTTTATTTTCCAAAAATAAAATCAAATACAAAAGGCATTTCCATTTACCAAGTACAAAAGTCAAAAATCAAAAAGCCTATTAATGCTTTTCCAACAACCATTTACTATTCACATCAAGCCACTTTAATAAAGTGACAACATGTCATGTCACATCACTCAACAATGACAATGTTGACGATTGATGCGACTAGCGATATTACAGACACACGATTTGACTTGCGTACCGCACTCGAATTCGAAATGCGAATGCGCTCGCAAATAATCCCGGGCTCGGGTTCGCTAATTCCAAATTAAAGAATTTCCCGTTGCGTCGTAATTAAATGATTACGCCTAGCGAAATCACTATTTACGTCGCTAACGAATTAATTCTAAATATTCGTTCGCCCGAATTAAAATCTAATTTTAATTCCGCGTCGAAATCCAATTTCTAATAATATATCAAATATATTATTTTATCGTTTAATTCCAAATTAATCGTTCTCTCTCTTTAATTAATATTTTATCCTAGATAAAATATCTCCGCAGTTAATCCCAGATTAATTTCTCTTTCTAGAAATTAATCTTCTCTCTCTACTAATTAATCCCAGATTAATTATAGTGCGAGTCATACATCATCCGTGAATCTTCAGGAAGCGACCCATGAGATCTCCGGATATGTTGGCAGTAAATACGGTCGTCGGACTATCCGAACACGTAAGTACAAGAGAACTATGCCGTTGTGCCCTCACAACGCACACAAGTGCAATACTAGCCTATTCCGCATTATCGATGTCCAGTCTCGATAATACTCCGGCTAGGGATATTTAATGATTAATCCTTCGTGGACTGATACTGTCTCATATCATCTCAATCCAGGAACTAATCATATGGACCTCTCTTCATTTATATATCTATGGTGATCTAATCACAAATGATGAGAGTGCAATTTCCTTGTCATATAGTTAATTGTACAACAACACCGTGATCTGTACAAATAGTGACGCTATGGGTCATATTGTCCAACATTAAATCCAATTTAATACGCATTTAATTCTAATTCATTATTTAATTCCAAATTAAATATTACACTTTATAAAATAAACCTTTACGACTTAAATTCCAAATTTAATCGTTTCGGGTCTCAAAGCCCGATTAATATCTAATATTAATTTAATTAAAGTCCAATGGGCTTTTAATTAATTTCTTGAGGCGTGGACTTTTGGTCAACTCGGGTCAAACCGAATAACCAAAATCCAATCCGGGAGTACCTCATAAGCCCATAAATTAATTTAGGCCCATTAGGCCCAATTAAACGTTAAAGGTTCATTAGTCGCATTTGGGCCTTTTGGAAGCGTTTTGGGCCTAATTGGATCCAACCAATTTTGGCCTAAACCAACTTTGTACATCAAAGTCCAATAAACCCAATAACAACTTAAAGAGGCCCAAATCCAATTTTAAGCCCAATAATTTAATTTCAAAAATTCCAAATTTTCCAATTAAATTACCTAAAGTGTATAGCATTATTAATTACCCCAAATCAAAGTTTCCAAAACATCAAATTTGTCCAATTAATCATGTTTAACATCAATTAATCATGTCCAACATAATTAACAAAATCAAACCCAATTCATGTTCAAGTGTCTCGGCCATAAGGGGAAAATTATGTCCAAATCACATTCAATCCATTGAACCAAATTAAACATAATTCAACATCCCTAAATGATTTCCAAGTCATCCAATGAACAAAAAATCAAATCCAAGACAATAGGGCACTTGCCAAATTCGGCCATCACAAGCAAATTGGGGAAAATTGTTCCAACCACTTTTTCATCAAATTGATCTAATCAATCATCAATTAAACAACATTTAAGCATTCTAAATCATCCAATTTCATAAACATGCTCAAAATCAAGTTTACCCAAATTTGTCATGCCCAAAATTTGGGGAAAAATGGAGATCCAACCAAATTTCATGAAATTGATTATGCCACAACATCAATTCAACCTCATTCAAGCATACTATTCTAAACAATTTAATCATTTGATGCTCAAATTGAGTTTACCCAATTAAAGTTTTGGCTAACAATAAGCAAATTGGGGAAAATCAATCCAATTAATTTTTCTCTCAAATTGATTACATATAACTCTAAGTTATTCATATATAAACATTCTTAAACAAACAATTTGTCAAAATCATGCTTAAATCAAAAAGCCCCAAATTTTGCTCAAGAACCCTAAATTGTTTTATGCACAAATGGCTCAAGATACCATTGTGGAGTTTCAATCAAGTCCCAAGGATCATAAATCATGCATAAACGAGTTGAATACACAAAGGAGTAAGGCGAAAACATACTCACAATGATTGGTTTGGATGCTACGAAGAACAAGCCACTTCTTGCTTCTCCAAAATGCGGCAGTGGCGTCCTTGTACTGCAGTGGAGTGCTCGGTTTTGCTCCTCTTTGAACCTCAAAAATTCGGCCATGGATGAACACCATTGAAGCTCCTAGCTTCAAGCTTCCAAAAGGAATTCCAAGCTCATAAATTCGTTTCCCTATCACCATAATATAACCCATGTGTGTGCTAGCACTTCTCCTTCTTCTTCAAGTTCGGTCAAACCAGAAATTTTGAGAAGAAATCGGCTCCACCGAAAGTGGATGAAGGAGAGAAAAGAGAGGGAGAGGAAGAGATGTGTAAAAATGAGAGAGAGAAAAAAGTGAAAGGAAAGGAAAATAAAATGTAATAGGTTTTTATATTTTTCTAAAATTAAAACCATTTACCATATATTTTACTTTTCTTTAAATGCTAAAGTCAAAAAGCAAAAAGCAAAAGTTGCTTTTTCAACTTCTACATCAATCACTCAAATCAAGTGACAACATGTCACATCACTCAAAGTGATATTTGATTTGACGCTTGATGTGACTAGCGATTTGACGCTCGATTTGATTTGCGTGCCGCACTCGAATCGAAATGCGAATGCCCTCGCAAATAATCCCGGGCTCGGGTTCGCTAATTCCAAATTAACGAATTTTCCGTTGCGTCGTAATTAAATGATTACGCCTAGCGAAATCACTATTCACGTCGCTAACGAATTAATTCTAAATTAATTCGTTCGCCCGAATTAAAATCTAATTTTTAATTCCGCGTCGAAATCCAATTTCTTATAATATATCGAATATATATTTATCGATTTATTCCAAATTCATCATTCTCTCTCTTTAATTAATATTTTATCCCATATAAAATATCTCCGCAATTAATCCCAGATTAATTTTCTCTCTCTTCTAATTAATCCCAGATTAATTAAAGTGCGAGTTATACATCATCGGTGAATCTTCGGGAAGTAACCCATGAGATCTCCGGATATGTTGGCAGTAAATACGGTTGTCGGACTATCCGAACACGTAAGTACCTCGTACTACGTTTATACCGATTTACAAGACAAGGTTGGCTTCTAGCAAAGCGCCATGCCTACCCAATTCTCCAGAAATATTCTTACAGGAATATATAGATCTGTATCAAGCGTAGTATACCGTAGTATTGTCCATATCGGCCCAGTATCGGATAGTCACGTGCTAGGGCTGGGGCTGGATAAGTGTCTGCCCCGTCCGAAGCACATGTCGGATGTCTGGTAACTCGTCTCTATAATCGGATATGCATGACCTAGTCATATATATCCCAATGGTTGCGCAACACTTAAGAGCACTAATACCGTATCCTGCGTGACATCATCTCCACTATGACTGAAGTGATACTTCCGTCTTGACATCACACCCAATACACTACGACTCTCTGAAACCCATAAGTGGTGTACGCAGAACCAGTTAAAGCCCTGTACCACCAAGACCAAAGTCTATCGATTATCGTAAGTATTAGCGATGTAAGTCTCAGGTTAAGACTTTACACACCTACCTTGATTTCGGCCTCCCATAGACACATAGTCATAATACCAATGGGATTCCGAAGGGTCTATCTAGAGCGAAGCTGTTTCCCGTACCATCGGTGAAACACAACCTCCTATCACACTTGCATAAGTATCCAATACTTAAATATATGAGAACTATGCCGTCGTGCCCTCACAACGTGCACAAGTGCAATACTAGCCTATTCCGCATTATCGATGCCTGTTCTCGATAATACTCCGACTAGGGATATTTAATGATTAATCCTTCGTGGACTGATACTGTCTCATATCATCTCAATCCAGGAACTAATCATATGGACCTCTCTTCATTTATATATCTATGGTGATCTAATCACAAATGATGATAGTGCAATTTCCTTGTCACATAGTTAATTTGCTACAACAACGCAATGATCTGTGCAAATAGTGACGCTATGGGTCATTTTGTCCAATAGATGTCTCATTATAATATGTCTGAAACCCATGGTGCACCTATCAATTTGCAAAGCCAGGTGACAATGATCATGGAAACCCTTCCGAAGAGTTTCCTGTAGTTTAAAAGCAAATGTTCTATGAATAAGTTGACTTTACATTTGTGAATATGTTCTATGAATATGTTCTATGAGGCATCAAGGCAATATTAGGTTCTCTAAGAACAATTCCAAGATCATTTAAGCATAAAATTGTGTGAATAAACAACAAAGTTTGTGGAATAACTTACATGGATCAGATTGGATGTAGGTGGAAAGTTCAAAATTTCCTTGAAACCTTTGAGCTCCAAGCTTTCCCGATTTTTATGTTGAGCTCCAAGCCTTGGTGAATGAATTCCAAACTCAATGGATGTTTCCCTATCACTTTTGAATGACTCTTTAAGTGCTAGCTTAGGCTTAGGAAGAAAATTCTTCATTTTTGTTCTTGCAACTCTCTGCAATAGAGAGATAAGAGAGGGAGAATGCTTTCACTGTGGAAGACAAGAAGAATAGAGATAAGAGTGTTGAGTTAATAATGTAAAGTGTAAATGATTTTCAAAAAATCTAAGACCTAATACCAAATCCAAGTTGGTAGATGTCTTTCACCTTTTCATAATTAAATAATGAAAGGGTGTGTTTTACAAGCCAAAATCAACCAACAAATTCCATCACAAAAAAAGTGATGAGATTGACTAGTGATGTGACTTGAGGTGGGTCCCACTTGATTCAAAATCCGAGTGGGCCCGCAAACACCATTTGGGTTTGGATTCGTTAATTCCGAATTGACAAATTTTCGTTGCGACTTAATTCAATCAAATTTAATTAAATAATTATGCATAGCAAAATTACTATTAAGTCGCTTGCGAATTAATTCTAAATTAATTCGTTGCCCGAATTAAAATCCAATTTTAATTCCGTTATGAAATCTAATTTCATTTAATATATCAAATATATTATTTTATCGATTAATTCTAAATTAATCATTCTCTCTCTTCAATTTGAATTTTATCCCAGATAAATTCTTACCGTAATTAATCCTAGATTAATTTTCTATCTCTCATAATTAATCCTAGATTAATTTTGTTTGAGTCAAACGTCATCGGTGAATTTTCTGGAAGAAACCCATGAGATCCCTAGATATATTGGCAGTAAATCCGGTCGTCGGACTATCCGAACACGTGCGTACCCGGTACCACGTTCTTACCGATTTACATGACATGGTTGGCTTCTAGCAAAACACCGTGCCTACCCAATTCTCCAGAAATATTCTTTAAGCAATATATAATCTTTGTAAGGTGTAGTATATATAGTATTACGTATTGCGATCCAGTATCGGATGTCACATGCAAGGCCTGGGGCTGGAATAGTGTCTGCCCCGTATGAAGCATATATCGGATCACAAGCAACTAGTCTCTATAATCGGATAATCATGACCTTGTCATATTATCCCAATAGTTGCTACATAATAGATAGCCAGTTTTGTATCCCTGCGTGATCAGCATCTCCATATGACTGAAGTGATACTTCCTTCTTGACATCACACCCAATACACTACGATTCTCAATAAACCCAGAAGAGGCATACACAGAACCTATTAAAGTCCCGGACCACCAAAACCAAAACGTATTGATTGTCGCAAGTATTAGCAATGCAGTCTTAGGTTAAAACCAAATACATCTACCATGATGCGGATTCCCAGAGACACATAGTCATACTACCAATGGGATTCTGCGGGGTCTATCCAGAGCGAAGCTGTTTCCGTGCCATCGGTAAACACAACCTCCTATCACACTTGCATAAATATCCAATACTTAAATATATGAGAACTATGTCATTACGCTTCCATAACACGCACAAGTGTAATACTAGTCTATTCTGCATTATCGATGTTCAGTCTCGATAATACTACGACTAGGGATATTTAATGATTAAACCTTTAAGGATTGATATTGTCTCATATCTTATAATCTGGAACTAATCTTAGGGAGTTCTATCATTTATATATATTAGTAATCAAATTACAAAATGAGAAAAAGCAATTTCAATGCCACATAATTAATTTGTACAAAAACCACAATGTCTTTTACAAATAGTGACGCTATGGGTCATAATTGTCTAACAATCTCCCACTTGGCCTATAGCCAGTCACTCAAGCATCTGATACCTGAACTATGTACATGTCGTTCAAAATTTTGCTGAGGAATAGCTTTCATGAGTGGATCTGCAATGTTGTCCTCTGATGCGACCTTCTCGAGCTTCACATCGCCATGATGTATGATCTCATGAATCAGATGGAAACTTCGAAGATCATGCTTGGTCGTTGATGAGACCGCGGTTCCTTAGCCTGCGCTATAGCCCCGTTATTGTCACAATACAATAAAATGGACTCAACTGCTAATGGAACTACTCCTAATCCAATTAGGAATTTTCGGATCCAAACTGCCTCTTTTGCTGCTTCAACTGTAGCAATATACTCTGCTTCTATTGTTGAATCGGCAACAGTCTCTTGCTTGGAAGATTTCCAACTTACTGCTCCGTTATTCAAACAAAATATGTACCCGGATTGCGACTTACAGTCGTCTTTATCGGTTTGGAAACTTGCATCGGTATACTAAGTTACCTCAAGTCCTCCATCTCCATAGATTAAGAAGGCATCCTTAGTTCGTCTAAGATATTTTAGGATATTCTTAACCGCCATCAGCGACTACACATGCTCAAAGCATAGCAGACATCAGGTCGCATACATATCATGGCATACATGATCGATCCGACTTCCGAAGCGAACGAGATCCTACTAATGTTGTCTCTCTCATCTTGATTTTTAGGACACGTGTCCTTAGATAGAGTGACGCCATGTGACGCTGGCAAACAATCCCTCTTAGACTGTTCCATGTTAAATATCTTTCAACACTTTGACAAGTTACGTGCTCTGGGAGAGTAAAAGCAGCTTTATCTAGAACTATCCCTGTAGATCTTTATCCTAGAATAAAAAGATGCTTCTCCCAGATCTTTCATGGAGAATTTTAATGAAAAGCCAAGCTTTCACAGATTATAGCATGCGGAATGTCATTGCCCATAAGCAATACATCAGCAAGTAAAGGATAATGATGTGAGTGCGCTCCACAACCTCTTATATCACCAGATCATCCTCGTTTGAATGGAAATATATTCTTTTATGATCTTCAAAATTTGGTTCCAAGAACGTGATGCTTGCTTACTTTTAAATCCATAAATGATAGATAACTTTGCAAACCTTGGTCTGCATGTTTAGTACGACAAAACTGTTGGTTTATTCTAAGGTCCCAAGATCAAATCAAGACATGAAATTATGTGTGAACACATCAACGGAGGTAGCGGAATACTCACATTGATCGGTAGAGTCGATTTGGAGACGATTCAAGCCCAAAAACGCACTGCCTTGTAAGCCTACTGCATGCAGTCCACTGCCTACAAAAACAGAAAATTTAGTGAAGAAACGGAGCTCCTAGCTTCGTCGGATGGATCCCGTCTCATGGTCGAACCTCCCTACCACCTTCGCAAGACTTGTAAGTGTGCTAGCACTTGATTTCTCACCATGAGAAACCACTCTTGCTTCCCTTTAGCTCACGCCCAAACTGGTTCAAAACCAGTGAAGAAATGCCACCATTACCGTGAGAGGAGAAGAGAGAAATTTGAGAGAGAAAAATGTGTTATGTTAATTAAAATGATTTACCAAAAATCAATTTATATTTATGCCATAATTATTAAATTAATAATAAAATTATGACACATAACATGCAATGGCTTAGAGTATAAAACACTCAATTTCCATGCAATAACATTGAGTGCATTGCACACAATCTACATGCAATGACATTGAGTACAATGTACACAATCTACATGCAAAGCATTAGAATGACATGTGTCATGTGGGCCCCACACGTTTCCAAATGAAAGTGGGCCCACGTGCACTCACGCGTTCGGGTTCGATATTTCCGAAATACCGAGCTTACGTCGCGACGTTAATTCAATCGAATTTAAATAAATAATCGCGCCCGGCGAAATTATTATTTACGTCGCTAACGAATTAATTCTCAATTAACTCGTTTGCCCGAATTAAAATCTAATTTTAATTCCGCGTCGAAATCTAATTTCGTCTAATATATCGAATATATTAATACATCGATTAATTCCGAATTAATCGTTCTCTCTTTTAGACGATATTTTATCCCGGATAAAACATCTCCGTTATTAATCCTAGATTAATTTTCTCTCTCTTCTATATAATCCCAGATTATTCAAGAGTGCAAGTTGTGCGTCATCGGTGGATTATCGGGAAGCGACCCATGAGATCCCCGGATAAGTTGGCAGTAAATACGGTCGTCGGAGTATCCGAATCACGTACGTACCAAGTACTACGTTCTACCGATTTACGAGACAAGGTCGACTCCTAGCAAAGCACCAAGTCTTCCCAAGTTCTCCGGACATATTCATCAAAGAATATCTAGATCTGTATCAAGCGTAGTATACAATTGTATTGTGCATATCGGCCCAGTATCGGATAATCACGTGCTAGGGCTGGGGCTGGATAAGTGTCTGCCCCGTCCGAAACACATATCGGATGTCTGGTAACTAGTCTCTATAATCGGATATCATGACCTGGTCATAATATCACGATTGGATGCGCATCACTTTAAGAGCACTAATACCGTATCCTGCGTGACATCATCTCCATTATGACTGGAGTGACACTTCCGTCTTGACATCACATCCAATACACTACGATTCTCTGATAAACCAGAAGAGGTGAACACAGAACCAGTTAAGATCCCCCACCACCAAAACCAAAGTTTACCGATTGTCGTAAGTATTAGCGATGTAAGTCTCAGGTTAAGACTATACACACCTACCTTGATTTCGGCCTCCCATAGACACCTAGTCATAATACCAATGGGATTCCGAAGGGTCTATCCAGAGCGAAGCTGTTTCCCGTACCATCGTTGAACACGACCTCTATCGCACTTGCACAAGTATCCAATACTTATATATATGAGAACTATGCCGTTGTGCCCTCACAACGCGCACAAGTGCAATACTAGTCTATTCCGCATTATCGATGTCCAGTCTCGATAATACTACGACTAGGGATATTTAATGATTAAACCTTTGGGGACTGATACTGTCTCATATCATTCTCAGTCCAGGAACTAATCATAGGGACCTCTCTTCATTTATATATCTATGGTGATCTAATCACAAACGATGAGAGTGCAATTTCCTTATTACATAGTTAATTTGCTACAACAACACAATGATCTGTGCAAATAGTGACGCTATGGGTCATATTATCCAACAATCTCCCACTTGGCACGTAGCGAGTCACTCAAGTGTCCTACACTCGAACTATGTACAATTCGCTCAAATTGCTGAGGAAAGGTTTTCGTCAGCGGATTTGCTTAATTATCGTCTGACGCGATTTACACGATCATCACATCGCCACGATGTATGATCCGAACGAATCAGATGATACAGAAGTATATATCTGGATCGTCGATGAGACCTTTAATTCCTTAGCCTATGCTGACGCCTAGCTCAGCTGCTAACAGAACTTATCTAATCTTATTAGATTTATTTTCTACCCAGATGGTCTTCTATTGCTGCCTCAGCTGCAGCAATGATCCGCATTTGTTGTTATTCGGCAACAGTTATCTTGCTAGGAAGATTTCCAGCTCACTGTCCCTGTTATTCAAACTTTATAGTACCGCAGTATTTACCGGTTTGGAAACTTGCAGCAGTGATCCCAGTCACTTCAAGTTCTCCATCTCCATAGTTTAGACAACATCTTTAGTTCTCTCAGAGATACTAACAGATGTTCTTTAATCTTCAATCCAGTGACTGTCACTTGGATTGACCCGATTGTGACTCCATATGCTCGAAGCGTATGAGACACCAATACAAGTACATTTTAAATGTACAATTTCCCAGAGAGTGTTAACAACTCCAAATCTATCCCAGTAGATCTTTATTCCCTGAATAAAGGTTGTTACTCCCCAGAATTCTACGGAGAATTCTATTGAAAGAATATCTATGAAAGCCAAGCTTTCACCAATTGCTTTATGGGAATTTCACTGTCAGTGCGCTCTCCCACTAACCTCCTTATATACACAAGAATTATTTCGTTTTGAGTCAAATCATAAACCATTATGATTATTTCAAAACGACAGTTCCAAGAACCTTATGCTTGCATCAATCCAAACATGGATCGAATAACCCGCAAACCTGTTTGTCGGTTATACAAAATCGTCAGGATGTTGTAAGCATCCTCCAAAAGGTTTCCTTTTCAGGAAAGCGATTTTGATTTGTAACTGACATATTTCATCAATGAAATATACAGTTATCAACAAGCATCTTCAAAATGGATTTATCATGGCAACAGGTAAAAAGGTTGAACCGTTATTAACATAATGTTGATAACGCTACCTTTCCGTCAAAACCTTAGGTTTGCACGTTGGTATGTTGCCTTCCATGTATGTCTTCCTTGAAGACTTTAATGTACCATAGGCACAACGCCTTGTGGTACAACAACTAGTATCCAAACATAGTTGTTATACATGGAATCCATTTCGGACTCATGGCACTTTGCCATAACAGGGAGTCGATACCTCGTATCACTTCCTCTAAACGTAGTCGGATGGTACACCACCATAAGATTGACATCTTTATGAGGTTAGATCAGAAACCCATACCCTAGGTTGTTTTCTGACTCTATCCGATCTACTAGTTTCTTGTGTATTTGAAGATTAATGGTATAGATTCATCATAGATGAACTATTTGTGTTCCATTAAGGACTTCGTGCCTTGATCAGTATTACTCCGATTTTCATCGAGTATCACTATCCTCCCACTGACCACTGCATATCGGTATTCCTCTCAGGAAAACCGCATGGTGAGCAACAATTACATTGTTCTCATGTGGGATTTACAAGTACTATATTTAAGGTTTCCCTTAGGATAACTTATATTGGCACTTATCCAATTTGGGTCCTTAGTTTGGTATCATCCAAACGCTATGCCTCGCATACCCAAATTATCAGGAATGAGAAACCTCGTTTCTTCCCTGTTCATATCCTATATGATATCTGTCAAACAGATTTATATGGAACCTTATTCTAAATAAGTTTTGCACTGTTAATACATATCCTGTTGAAGGAAATAGTAGCTCAGAGCGACTCGTGATAAACCTTATATGTCCAACAAAATTCGGTTTTTGGTTCGGACACACCGTCTAACTAACGTGTCTCGGGAGGAGTCCTCATACGAAAGAATACCGTACTCTTTCATTTAATATGAAACTTACTGCTTAAGTATTTTCCATTACGGTTTACCGTGGCGGAATAATACTATAGCCGATCTGTTTGTCTACTTCGTGTCGAAACTCTAAAGTTTCCGATCTGTGTTCTTCAAAAGAAACACATAACCACAACGTGATGTCACATCCGTTAAGGTCACGAAATATTCATGTTCACATCTAGCCCAGCTAGATATGGGCCCACTTACTTCACCATGAATAGGGCTAACAGATCGGTGGCCCTTTTACTATTACCAAGTAAATAGTATTTTAGGTATTTTACCTAATAAACTAGATTCGCAGACCTTATTTGAATAGTCAAATCAGTCCTAGTACCCACTCTACAAAAGTGTGGATATACGAGTCTTGTTTAATAAACTAGATTCGTAGACCTTATTTGAATAGTCAAATCAGTCCTAGTACCCACTCTTCAAAAGTGTGGATATACGAGTCTTGTTTAATTGTGTCCCAGACAACAATGCCACAAATAAGTCTCAATTGATCAAATCAATTTGAGCTATTTATTTGTCATTTTATATGTTTGAGATTTTATTTATATTCAAAATATAAATTCTGTATTTATCTCAGTATCATCTTTATATATTGAAACACTTTAGTGTTCTAGAATATAAAGGTTTTATCCGCAATGGATTAAACACTGATATAGAGATAATGTCTCTAGTTAAACTAGTTACATTATAACATTTCCTAATTTAAATACATACCCAAAGGGTAGTTCTAAACTTAGGTATCTACGGTCGAAACAGCGACTTTCGTCCCGTTTCCGATTCGCAGAGAAATCTCGGCTTGAAGCCAGTATCCAGCTCACAGCGGATTCTGAACGTCATACATATATTTTATGTACCACACTAAGTATTTAAAATCCAATTTTAATACTACTAGTGAACATAACTTTGACAAATATTTTAAAGTTAGAGCCTCGCCCTTCTTTAATTCCTTCGTGTCTTCCATATCCAAATGGTAGTCACTTTGGGATATGTCAATTACCTTTTCAATATTTCACAAACCTTTGGCCAAGCCTTGGTTTTAGAATATCGAAACGATGTGCACCTTGTGCTACATGCCCTAATTGCAAACTTTGACTTTTCTCCACTAGAATAGTCAATTAATTCTCCAAGAATTATTAATTGCAATTTTAATACTTTTAAATCTAAAGATAGATTTATTGTAAGTATATTAATTAAGCACTAAAGTCATCATCACATAAATCTTCCAAAGACTTTATGCTCTACTATTTGCTTAATTATGGGCTTAGTAATAATAAGTTATTTTATCAAATAAATTAACCTATTATTAATTCCCAATTGAAAATTAAATCATTTAAAACATTTAATCCAAGGATTATATATTTTAAATATTCAACCTTTCAATTCTTTACTTGATTTTAATAGTCCAACTATTTAATCAAATTATTAAGGTACTATTTATTATAATGATTACAATAATCCAATTATTTAATCAACTATAATTTTAATATTGATTACTATAATCCCATTATAAAATCAACTATCATTTAATTCAATAACATTGATTACTATAATCCAATTATAAAATCAACTATATATTGAATGAGTTTGTATATAGTCCAACTATATATATTTTTTTAAAACAACATAAAATATTAGTCCGACTAATACTTTTGATAAATATGACGAGTAAAATAAGATGAGCGTGTTTAGCGAGTATTCGAACGAATGTTGCAAATTCAATACTTGCCTCCCACTATTTTTCGTCGAGTCTCTAACCCTCTGTGGAGTACTCGGGAAACCGTGTTTCCTAGTGGGCTAGGATCCTATTAAATAACACACAACCCTGACTTTGGCCAATAAAAAGCTGTATGCTATTTAACTAGGTAGATCTCACAGATCAATTGGATCTCATCCAATTCCTAGATCCGGTTAGGTGGACATCCAAGTCCGAAACATATGTATAATGTCAATGTATCCAATACATTTTCCTAACCATATCCTCTGAATCATTTAGGCCTTGGCTTTGGCCAAAAACAAACCTAATGATTCCAGTTAAGCGGACCCATTGACGAGGATAGTTTCGTAATCAATGTCATTGGACAAAAAGTGATCTGACTTTGGTCAATAAAAATCACGATTTGGACAAGACACCGATATGCAACAAAACTCTCATGATTCAAGTACATCCTTGATTGACAAAGGTCTTGACTTTGGTCAAAAAAACCAATGCCAACTTCGGATCTTGAACAAGAATCATTCAATGGAAGGATATTTGCTTAAATAAAATGAGGGTTTTTCGCGTGCAAATTGGCTACCAATTTAATTATCTTTGTTAAGGTCTCATCATCATACACCCTTAAACATGCATTCTAAATACATAATAAAGCGAGTATGAAATAAAATAATAATGATATGCGGATGGATACTTAACACATTGATCCTAGATCAAATCTCTCCCTTTCTCACTCAAGCTAGCACTTGTACTACTTCTACCCGTTACACTACACTTCTAAAGAAACCTCATATACATAGAGGGGAATAGGTGAGAAGAGAATACAAAGAGAAAGAAGGTGATAAGGCTGGACACGCAGGTCCAATTTAATAAATCGAATTTATTACAACAATTTCTAAAATTGCCCACCCGACTAATATCCATCCGATATACATTATTCATTCAACACAACCACGTATTCACACACATAAGCATGCTATCAATCAATCTAATCAAATTAATTAATCTGATAATTAAGTGATCATCCAATGTTCAAACAACGATTTGATTTTGTTCGAGTCAAACTCGTTTTTGCGAATAAGTACTCAAAGTACGAATTCATGAATTAAATTAAACTACATCATTAAATCTAATTTAACATGTATTTAATACTAATTCACTATTCAATTCAAAATTAAATATTACACTTTTATTTAATAAACCTTTTCGATTTAAATTCCAAATTTAGTCGTAACGCGTCTCAAAGACCGATTAACGTCCAACGTCAATTCAATTAAAGTCCAATGGGCTTTTGATTGATTTCTTAAGGCGTGGACTTTTGGTCAACTTGGGTCAAACCGATAACCAAAGTCCAATCCGGGATTTACCCCATAAGCCCATAAATCAATCTTGGCCCATTAGGCCCAACTTAACATTAAAGGTTCATTAGTCGCAATTGGGCTTTATGGTTAAGGTTTTGGGCCCAATTGGATCCAATCCACTTGGCCTAAACCAAACTTGATAAATCAAGCCCAATAGCCCCAAATACAACAATTCAAGCCCAAATCCAATTTAAGCCTAAATAATTAAATTACACTAATCCAATTACGCAATTTAATTACCTAAAGTGCATTATATGATTAATCAACTAAATCAACATTTTTAAAACACCAAATTAGTCTTATTAATCATATTCAATTCATTATCACATGTCAAACACACATAATGAAAAATCAAATCCATTTACATGCTTTCATGCTCTCGGCCAAGGGAGTGATTTGTGTCCATTCGGTTTCAATCCAATCGATCCGCAATCGACATTAAATACATATCCCGAATGATTTTCAAACATCCAATTATCAAAATCAAAAATTCCAAGACAACACTAGGGCATATCCATTCGGCAACACATGGAATTTAGGGTTTATGTTCAATTCAAAGTACAATCCAATTGACATTAAATTAACATCATCCTACATGATTTTAACTCATCCAATGAATAAAATCAAAAAAATTCCATGATTCAAAATCAATTTTGCATTCGGCCAAGGCATATATAATTTGGGGAAAATAATTCCAAATCATTTTTCATCAAATTAGTCCAACAAAATGAAATTTAAACATGTTATAAGCATACTCAAACAAACAATTCATTCAAATCATGCTCAACAAACATTTACCCAAATTTTAAACCCTACAAATTTCATGCTTGCAACATTAGCTCTGATGCCATTGTTGGTATTCTAAGGTCCCAAGATCAAATCAAGACATGAAATTATGTGTGAACACATCAACGGAGGTAGCGGAATACTCACATTGATCGGTAGAGTCGATTTGGAGACGATTCAAGCCCAAAAACGCACTGCCATGTAAGCCTACTGCATGCAGTCCACTGCCTACAAAAACAGAAAAGTAAGTGAAGAAACGGAGCTCCTAGCTTCGTCGGATGGATCCCGTCTCATGGTCGAACCTCCCTACCACCTTCGCAAGACTTGTAAGTGTGCTAGCACTTGATTTCTCACCATGAGAAACCACTCTTGCTTCCCTTTAGCTCACGCCCAAACTGGTTCAAAACCAGTGAAGAAATGGCCACCATTACCGTGAGAGGAAGAGAGAAATTTTTGAGAGAAAAAATGTGTTATGTTAATTAAAATGATTTACCAAAAATCAATTTATATTTATGCCATAATTTATTAAATTAATAATAAAATTATGATACATAACATGCAATGGCTTAGAGTATAAAACACTCAATTTCCATGCAATAACATTGAGTGCATTGCACACTATCTACATGCAATGACATTGAGTACAATGTACACAATCTACATGCAAAGCATTAGAATGACATGTGTCATGTGGGCCCCACACGTTTCCAAATGAAAGTGGGCCCACGTGCACTCACGCGTTCGGGTTCGATATTTCCGAAATACCGAGCTTACGTCGCGACGTTAATTCAATCGAATTTAAATAAATAATCGCGCCCGGCGAAATTATTATTTACGTCGCTAACGAATTAATTCTCAATTAACTCGTTTGCCCGAATTAAAATCTAATTTTAATTCCGCGTCGAAATCCAATTTCGTCTAATATATCGAATATATTAATACATCGATTAATTCCGAATTAATCGTTCTCTCTCTTTAGACGATATTTTATCCCGGATAAAACATCTCCGTTATTAATCCTAGATTAATTTTCTCTCTCTTCTATTATAATCCCAGATTATTCAAGAGTGCAAGTTGTGCGTCATCGGTGGATTATCGGGAAGCGACCCATGAGATCCCCGGATAAGTGGCAGTAGTAATACGGTCGTCGGAGTGCCCGAATCACGTACGTACCAAGTACTACGTTCTACCGATTTACGAGACAAGGTCGACTCCTAGCAAAGCACCAAGTCTTCCCAAGTTCTCCGGACATATTCATCAAAGAATATCTAGATCTGTATCAAGCGTAGTATACAATTGTATTGTGCATATCGGCCCAGTATCGGATAATCACGTGCTAGGGCTGGGGCTGGATAAGTGTCTGCCCCGTCCGAAACACATATCGGATGTCTGGTAACTAGTCTCTATAATCGGATATTCATGACCTGGTCATAATATCACGATTGGATGCGCATCACTTTAAGAGCACTAATACCGTATCCTGCGTGACATCATCTCCATTATGACTGGAGTGACACTTCCGTCTTGACATCACATCCAATACACTACGATTCTCTGATAAACCCAGAAGAGGTGAATACAGAACCAGTTAAGATCCCCCACCACCAAAACCAAAGTTTACCGATTGTCGTAAGTATTAGCGATGTAAGTCTCAGGTTAAGACTATACACACCTACCTTGATTTCGGCCTCCCATAGACACCTAGTCATAATACCAATGGGATTCCGAAGGGTCTATCCAGAGCGAAGCTGTTTCCCGTACCATCGTTGAAACACGACCTCCTATCGCACTTGCACAAGTATCCAATACTTATATATATGAGAACTATGCCGTTGTGCCCTCACAACGCGCACAAGTGCAATACTAGTCTATTCCGCATTATCGATGTCCAGTCTCGATAATACTACGACTAGGGATATTTAATGATTAAACCTTTGGGGACTGATACTGTCTCATATCATTCTCAGTCCAGGAACTAATCATAGGGACCTCTCTTCATTTATATATCTATGGTGATCTAATCACAAACGATGAGAGTGCAATTTCCTTATTACATAGTTAATTTGCTACAACAACACAATGATCTGTGCAAATAGTGACGCTATGGGTCATATTATCCAACAAAAACCGTCAGGTTGTTGCATATAAACATCCTCCAAATGTTTCTGTTAAGGAAAGCGATTTTGACGTCCATCTGGCCATATTTCATAATCAAAATATGCAGCAATAGCAAGCATTAAATCCGAATGGATTTAATCATGGCACCAGGTGAAACATTTTCGTCATAATCGACACCATGTCGTTGATGATACCCTTTCACTACAAGCCTAGCTTTGTACGTTCGTATGTTGCCATTCATGTTGGTCTTCTTCTTGAACACCCATTTGCAACCAATAGGCTTTATGCCTTCAGGTGCATCAACCAGTGTCCAAACTTGGTTGGTGTACATGGAATCCATTTCGGACTTCATGGCCTCTTGCCATAAAGCGGAGTCGATATCTTGTATCGCTTCCTCATACGTAGTTGGCTCGTCATCCTCAATAAGATTAATATCCACATGAGATCAGATCAGAAACCCATACCTCTCAGGTTGTTTTCTGACTCTCTCCAATCTATGTGGTTCTTGTGTATTCGAAGATTGTGGTACAGTCTCATCCCTGATGAATGTTCAGTTCCGTTAAGGATTCTGTGCCAGGAAAAGTATCACTCCGATTTTCATCGAGTTCTACTTTCCTCCACTAACCACTGCATTTAGGAATTCCCTTTCGAGGAAAACCACATGTAGAGAAACAAATACTTTGTTCTCTTGTGGGTTGTAGAAGTAATATCCTTTGGTTTCCCTATGATAACCTACAAATAGGCATTTATCCGATTGGTTTATAGTTTGGTACCTTCCAAATGTTTAACGTATGCCCAACATCCCCAAATCTTCAGGAATGAGATACCCGGTTCTTTCCTGTCCATATCTCATACGGAGTCTGTTGAACAGACTTTGACGGAACCTTATCAAAATAAGTATTGCATTGTTTAATGCATATCCCTATAAGAAAATAGGTAGCTCAGTGTGACTCATCATAGACCTTACCATGTCCAACAAAACTCTTTGAATTTCTCAAAGGTTTCAGACTTGTGTCTCATAAGATACACATAATCATAACGCGATGCATCATCTGTAAAGGTTACGAAGTATTGATATCCACCTCTAGTCTGGCTAGACATGGGCCCATATACGTCACCATGAACAAGGGCTAACAGTTCGATGGCATGTGCACCTTTACCACTAAATAGTGTTTTAGGCATTTTGCCTAATAAAAAAAATTCTCAGACGTCATATGAATTTGGATCAAGTCCGTCCAAGTACCTATTCTTTGGAAGTATGGATATGCGGGTCATGTTAATGTGTCTCAGACGACAATGCCACATATAAGTTTCATCTTTGTTACTTAGTTTAAGCCTTTTGTTTGTTACATTATATGTTTGAGATTGATATATATTCAAAATATAAAGACCATTATTCACATCAGCACTGCATATCTCCATATCATTTTTATACATAAAACACCCAGTGTTTTTAATTACACAAGTATACCCACATTGGGCTAATTAAGATACATATATAATATTCCTAGTCAAACTAGGTACATAATAACAGTCTGATAAGTTTAGTACATGCCCTGATGGCAGTTCCAAAATATAAGTCCCAACGAGCAAAACGGCGACTCTAGTCCCATTTCCAACTCGTAGATCAATCTCCCCTGAGGCCAGTCTCCTGCTAATCTGCAGATCATGCACATTAGTACATATATGGGTGCCACAACCAGAATAAAAAATCCAATTTTTAAAACTAGAAGTAGACATGTTTATTTCTATAACAAACATACTTGAAGCCGATGTCTTGCCCGCTTTGATTTCCTTCATGTGTGCCTTGTACTAAAGGCAATCAAGCTTCCAATGACCCCGTTTGCCACATTGCAGACATACATCTTGGGATTTGTCATTTGCCTTCCCAGAAGACTTTGACAATTTGGCCTTGCCCTTCTTCTTCTTCTTTACACCTTCAGTAGCTTTTGGCCATGCCTTGGCAGATTGAGATGTTGAAGCGAAGTGCACACTTTTTACCCTTTAAAAGCTCTTTTTCTGCTTCACGCAACATTGCCATCAACTCTCCAAGAGTATGGTATTTGTTCATCATATTGTAGTTCGTGATGAACCCGCTCTAACTGTCGGGAAGAGACTGCAAGATCAAATCTATGGAAGTCTCAGCCTCAAAGGTTATGCCTAGCTGACCTAGTTGTTCGATGTCAGCAAACATCTGCGACACATGGTGCTCGACAGATGTACCTGTTGGACAATTATGACCCATAGCGTCACTATTTGTATAGATCACGGTGTTGTTGTACAAATTAACTATGTGACAAAGGAGATTACATTATTATCATTTGTGATTAGATCACCTAGATATATAAATGATGAGAGGGCCCTAATGATTTGTTCCTGGATGGAGAATGATATGAGACAGTATCAGTCCATGAAGGATAAATCATTAAATATCCCTAGTCAGAGTATTATCGAGATTGGACATCGATAAATACGTAAAAGACTAGTATTACACTTGTGCGTGTTGTGAGGGCACAACGGCATAGTTCTCATATATTTGGGTATAGGATACTCATTCAAGTGTAATAGGAGGTTGTGTTTCACCGATGGTACAGGAAACAGCTTCGCTCTGGATAAACCCCCTCAGAATTTCATTGGTAGTATGATTATGTTTCTATGGAAGTCTGAAATCAGGGTAGGTGTATTTGGTCTTAACTTGAGACTTGGACCGCTAATACTTGCGACAATCAATATACTTTGGTTGCGGTCGTCCAGGACTTTAATAGGTTCTGTGTACGCCAATGTTGGGTATATTGAGAATCGTAGTGCGTTGGGTGTGATGTCAAGACGGAAGTGTCACTCCAATCATATGGAGATAATGGTCACGTAGGATACGGTACTAGTACTCTTAAGTACTGCAGTCATCGGGATAAAATGACTAGGTCATGTTTATCTGATTATAGAGACAAGTTACCAGACATCCGACATGTGCTTCGTACGGGGCAGACACTTCCTGCCCCAGGCCTAGCACGTGATCATCCGATACTGGACATAAATACGCAATACTATGTATACTACGCCTGATATAGATCATTTATTCCTGTAAGGATATTTCTGGAGAATTGGGTAGGCATGGCGCTTTGCTAGAGGCCAACCTTGTCTTGTAAATCGGTAAAACGTAGTACTTGGTACTTACGTGTTCGGATAGTCCGATGACCGAATTTACTGCCAACATATCCGGGGATCTCATGGGTCACTTCCCAAAGATTCACCGATGATGTATGACTCATACTCTAATTAATCTGGGATTAATTATATGAGAGAGAAAATTAATCTGGGATTAATTACAAAGATATTTTATCTGGGATAAAATATCAATTAAAAGAGAGATAACGGTTAATTTGGAATTAATCGAGAAATTAATATATTTGATATATTAAACGAAATTAGATTTCGACGCGGAATTAAAATTGGATTTTAATTCGGGTTAACGAATTAATTTAGAATTAATTTGTTAACGATGTGAATAGTGATTTTTCTATGCGTAATCATTTAATTACGACGCAACGGAAAATTCGTTAATTTGGAATTAGCGAACCCGAGCCTGGGATTATTTGCGAGTGCATTCACATTTCGCATCAAGCATCAAATTATTAGTCACTTTGAGTGATGTGACTTGATAACTTGTGATTGATGTCATTGAGTGATGTTGGTGGTTGGAGCCATTTATGGCTTGACTTTTGAAAGAGAAAAAGTGTTATATGTTTATTTGTTTTTAGAAAAACAAATTATATTACACTTTTTCTCTCACACACATATCTCTCTCTCACTCTTTCTTCTTCCTCTCCACACGCCGAACGGGCCAAAAACCTTCTGGTTTTTCTGTCAATGCCGAGAGATAAAGGGAAGCCTAGAGTGGGATTTTATGGCAAAATCACAAGTGCTAGCACACTTACGAGACATGCTAAGGTGATAGGGAAGTCCACCCATGAGCCGGGAATTGTTCTACGAAGCGTGGAGCTTGATAAAGTTGATCCAAAAGGCCGACACTAGTGAGCACTGGCAGTGTACTGCCGAGCATTCCAAGTGGTAGAAATTTCAGTTTTGTTGCTTGCCGCATCGCTCAACCACTCGATGTAAGTATTCTGAAACTTCTTCGATATGTATTCGCACATATTTCATGCTTATTATTGATCTTGGGACCTTAATAGAAACCAACAATGGCATATAGAGCAAGGTTTTAGCATGAAAAAGTTTAGGGCTTAAAATTTGGGTAATTTTGATTTGAGCATGATTTGAATGAATTGGATGTTTGAGTATGCTTAATTCATGTTTAATTGAATATTGATTGGATCAATTTCATGAATTTGTGTTTGGAACATTTTTCCCCAAATTGAGAAGTGCCATATTTAGTCTTGGATTTTTGATTTTTGATTCATTGGATGAGTTAGAATCATTCGGGAATATGATTTAATGTCCATTGTGGAATTAATTAGATTGAATTCGAATCGGACACAAATCTCCTCCCTTGGCCGAGACATATATAGCATGAAATGGGTTTGATTTTAATCAAAATGTGTTGGACATGTGATGATGTAAATGAGCATGATTAATTGTATAAATTGATGTTTTAGAAATATTAATTTGGGTGATTAATCATGATATACACTTTAGGTTAATTAAATGTGAAATTGGATTTTTGTATTTAATTAATTGGGCCTTAAAATCGGATTTGGGCTTTTAAAGTTGTAAATGAGCTTATTGGGCTTTGTTGTACAAAAGTGGGTTTAGGCCAAATGGATTGGATCCAATTGGGCCCAAAACCGCTTCCATAAAGCCCAAATGCGACTTAATGGACCTTTAAAGTTTAATTGGGCCTAATGGGCCAAGATTGATTTCTGGGCTTATGGGGGGTAACTCCCGGATTGGATTTTGGTTATTCGGTTTGACCCGAGTTGACCAAAAGTCCACGCCTTAAGAAATTAATTAAAAGCTCATTGGACTTTAATTAAATTAACGTTGGACGTTAATCGGGCTTTGAGACCCGTTGCGATTAAATTTGGAATTTAAGTCGTAAAAGGTTTATTATTAAAATGTAATTTTTAATTTGGAATTAAATAAGCGAATTAGAATTAAATGCATATTGAATTGGATTTAATTATGTAGTTTAATTTAATTCAAGAATTCGTACTTTGAGTACATATTCGCAAAACGAGTTTGACTCGAGCAAAATCAAATCGTTGTTTGAACATTGGATGATCACTAATTATCAGATTAATTAATTTGATTAGATTGATTGATAACATGCTTGTGTGAATACATGGTTGCGATGCATGAATAATGTATATCGGATGGATATTAGATAGGTGGTACAAATTTAGTAATTGTTGTAATAAATTTGATTTATTAATTGGACCTACGTGTCCAGCCTTATTACCTCCTTATTCTTTTTATTCTCTTCTCACCTATTCCCCTCAATGTAAATGGGGTTTCTTTAGAAGTGTAGTGTAATGGGTAGAAGTAAATACATGTGCTAGCGGGAGAGAGAAATGGAGAGATTTGATCTAGGATCAATGTGTAAAGTATCCATCCGCCTATCATTATTATTTTTCATATGCGCTTTATTATGTGTTTAGAATGCATGTTTAAGGGTGTATGATGATGAGACCTTAACAAAGATAATAAATTGGTTGCCAATTTGCACGCGAAAAACCCTCAAACAATATTAAGCGTCTTTCCTTCCATTGAGTGATTCTCACGCAAGATCCGAGACTGGCATTGGATTGTTGGCCAAAGTCAAGGCCTTTGTCCGTCGAGGATGTGTTTGAATCACGAAGGCTTCGTTCCATATTGGTGTCTTGTCCAAGTTGTGGTTTGTTGGCCAAAGTCAAGACCACTTCTTGTCCATCGACATTGATTACGAAGCTTTCCATGGTCAATGGGTCGGGCTTGACTGGGATCACTAAGTTTGTTGTGCCAAAGCCAAGGCTTAGTTGATTCAGAGGAAAAATGTTAGGTAATACATTGGATGTATTGGCATATATAAGATATATGTTTCGGACTTGGATGTCCCCCTACCGGATCTAGGAATTGGATTGGATCCAATCGATCTTAGAGATATACCTAGTTAATTATCATACAATTTGTTGGCCAAAGTCAAAATTGTGTGATATTTAACGGGATCCTAGCCCACTAGGAAACACGGTTTCCCGAGTACTCGACAAAGGGTTAGAGGCTCGCCGAAAAATAGTCGGTGGCAAGAATTGAATTTGTAATACTCGTTTAATTACTTGCCATACAAGCTCAAACAAATATCATTCGTCAAATAAATTAAATGTTAGTTGGACTAATATTTAAATGTTGTTTTTAATAAATAGTTGGACTATATTCAAACTATTCATTTATAGTTGATTTTATAATTGGATTATAGTAATCAATATAATTGATTTTAATCTATTAAATTATAGTTGATTAAATAGTTGGACTATTGTAATCATTATAATAAATAGTATCAAAATCATTGATTAAATAGTTGAACTATTAGAATCAAGATAAAATATTGAAAGATTGACGTTTAATATATAATCCTAGGGAAAATGTATTTAAATGGTTTAATTTTCAAATTGGGAATTAAATTTCAGGATGGTCCTGGAAAATAATAAGTTACTTTATTGGATAAAATAACATATTAAGCCTAAGCCCGGAGTTAAGCAAATAGTAGAGCATAATCTTTGGAAGATATATGTGATGATAACTTTAGTGCTTAATCCATTAAGCTTGTCGCAGTAGATTCCTCAATTTCTGAATCAGAACTAAGAATTAGATTTTTAAAGTATGATAATGAAATTGAAGGATCTTCAAAGAATCTATCCTTAGACTTTATGAGTACTAAAATTGTAATAATAACTCTTGGAGAGTTAATGACTATTCTCAAGGAGATAAAGTCAAAGTTTGCAATTAGGCAAGTAGCGCAAGGCGCACCTTACTTCGATATTCTAGAAGGCCAAAGCTTGGCCAAAGGCTTCTGGAGTATTGAAACTGGCAAAGGCAAAATCATTATAATCTTCTGGGAAGATAAAAGACATATCCCAAAATGTCTGCCTAAATTGTGGCAAACGGGATCGCGGAAGCGCGACTACCGTTTGAACAAAGCAGACATGAAGGAAATTGAAGACGAGTAAGGCTCTGACTTCAAATATGTTTGTCAAGATTATGTTCACTAATAGTATTAAAATTGGATTTTAAATACTTAGTGTGATACATAAATACATTTATTGATGTTCAGCATCTGTTTTGAACAGGATACTGACTTCAATAGAGATTAATCTGCAATTGGAAACGGGACGAAAGTCGTTGTTTTAACCGTAGATACCTAACTTTAGGAACTACCCTCGAGTGTGTACTTAAATTAGGGAACTGTTATAATGTAACTAGGAATATGTTTGGATGATACCAAACTAGAACCCAAATTGGATAAGTGCCAATTGTAGGTTATCCTAGGGATACCAAAGTATTGTACTTATACAACTCACAAGAGAACAATTTGATTGTTGCTCACCATGCGGTTTTCCTAAGAGGAATACCGATATGCAGTGGTAAGTGGGAGGATAGTAAAACTCAATGAAAATCGGAGTAATACATTTAAGGCACCAATTTTTAATGGAACATAGATAGTTCATCAAGGATGAAACTATTACCATAATCTTCGAATACACAAGAACCGCGTATGTCGGAGAGAGTCAGAAAACAACCTGGGTATGGGTTTTTGATCTCACCTCATAAATATGTCTATCTTAATGAGGTATACCAACTGACTACGTATGAGGAAGTGATACAAGGTATCGACTCCCAATTATGGCAAAGTGCCATAATATCCGGATTGGATTCCATGTATATCAACAAGTTTGGATACTAGTTGATGTACCGCAAGGCATTGTGCCTATTAGTACTTATAAGTCTTCAAGGAAGACATACATGGATGGCAACATACCAACGTATAAAGCTAGGCTTTTAGCGGAAAGGTATCGTTATCAACATTGTGTTGATTATGATTCAACCTTTTACCTGTTGCCACGGTAAATCCATTTGGATAATGCTTGCTAATGATGCGTGTTTCATTTATGAAATATGACAGCTTAACGGGAAAATCGCTTTCCTGAAAAGGAAACCTTTTGGAGGATGTTTAAAACATCCTGTCGGTTTTGTCGTACCAAAACTAGCAAACAAGGTTTGCAGGTTATTCGATCCATGTTTGGATTGAAGCAAGCATAGGTTCTTAGAATTATCGTTTTGATGTAATCATAATGGTGTATGATTTAATTCAAAACGAAAAGATTCTTGTGTATATAAGAGGGTTAGTGGGAGCGCACTGATAATCGTTGTCCTATAAAATAATGATACTATGTCATTTCTTGGAAATGATATTCCCATAATAAAAATCGGTGAAAGCTTGGCTTTCGAGAAAACTCTCCGAGAAATCGTACATTGAAAAATATACGTGACCAGGTGTCTCATACGCTTTGAGCATATGGATTCAGAAACAGGCCAATCCGAGTGATAGTCACTGGATTTATGTTAAGAACATTCGTTAGTATCTTAGACAACTAATGATGCTGTCTTAAACTATGGAGAATGAGAACTTGGAGTGACTGGGATCACTATTACAAGTTTCCTTAACCGATAAAGATGACTATAAGTCGCAAACGGTACTACAAAGTTTGAATAACGGTACAGTAAGCTAGAAATCTTCCAAGCAAGATACTGTTACCGAATAAACAACAAATGCGGGTTATTGCTACAGCTGAGGCGGCAATAGAAGCCATTTGGGTCGATAAATAAATCTAATTAGATTAGATATAGTTCTATTAGCAGCTGAGCTAGACGTCAGCACATGCTAAAGAATTAATGGTCTCATCAACGATCTAGATAAATACTTAGATATTCATCTGATTCGTACAGATCATACATTGCGGCGATGTGATGATCGAATAAATTGCATGAGACGATAATCATGCAAATCCACTGACGAAAGCATTTCTCAGTAGTTTGAGCCAACCGTATATAGTTCGGGTGTCAAGCACTCGAGTGACTGGCTATAGGCCAAGTGGGAGATTGTTGGACAATTATGACCCATAGCGTCACTATTTGTACAGATCACGGTGTTGTTGTACAAATTAACTATGTGACAAAGGAGATTGCACTCTTATCATTTGTGATTAGATCACCTAGATATATAAATGATGAGAGGTCCCTATGATTTGTTCCTGGACGGAGAATGATATAAGACAATATCATTCCACGAAGGATAAATCATTAAATATCCCTAGTCAGAGTATTATCGAGATTGGACATCGATAAATACGTAAAACACTAGTATTACACTTGTGCACGTTGTGAGGGCACAATGGCATAGTTCTCATATATTTGGTTATAGGATACTCATGCAAGTGTAATAGGAGGTTGTGTTGTTGGTTTCTATTATATGTCCCAAGGAAAGATTAAGCATATGAAATACAACAATGAATATATATTAAAAGATGAAGTATGGCGGAATCATACTTACAAAGCTTTTGTGATGAGAAGTGATGAAGAAAATCTTTGAATCTCCAAGCTTCAAGTTTCGCGGCCAAGGGAGGAAGAAGAGTTGAAGCTCCAAGCTTTTTGTATTCCAAGCTCTTTGATGGTTTCCCTATCACCTCCTTTGATCCTTCAATGTGCTAGCAAATGGAGAAAAGAAAATCAAATCTTCTTTGCCCTAATGGAAGTCACGGCATTGTGAGAGAGAGATGAGAGTTGTATTGATCTTTGTTACAAAAATCAATTTATATTTATGCCATAATATTTATAAATTAATAATAAACTTATGACACAAATCATGCAATGGCTTAGAGTGTCAAACACTCAAACTCCATGCAAAACCATTGAGTGTATTGTACACTATCACCATGCAATGTATTAACAATTAAATAATGCATATAATGACATGTGTCATATGGGCCCCACACGTTTCCAAATGAAAGTGGGCCCACGTGCACTCACGCGTTCGGTTCGATATTTCCGAAATACCGAACTTACGTCGCGACGTTAATTAAATCGAATTTAAATAAATAATTGCGCCTAGCGAAATTATTTACGTCGCTAACGAATTAATTCTAAATTAACTCGTTTGCCCGAATTAAAATCTAATTTTAATTTCGCGTCGAAATCGAATTTCGATTATTATATCGAATATAATAATTTTATCGATTAATTCTAAATTAATCGTTCTCTCTCTAAATAAGGCACTTTATCCAAGATAAAGTTTCTCCGCAATTAATCCAAGATTAATTAAGTCCGAATCAAATATCATAGGTGAATCTTCAGGAAGCGACCCAAGAGATCTCCGGATATGTTGGCAGTAAATACGGTCGTCGGATAATCCGAACACGTACGTACCTCGTACTACGTTCTTACCGATTCACAAGACAAGGTTGGCTTCTAGCAAAGCGCCATGCCTACCCAATTCTCCAGAATATTCTTACTGGAATATTAGATCTATATCAAGCGTAGTATACCGTAGTATTGCGTACATCGATCCAGTATCGGACGATCACATGTTAGGCCTGGGGCTGGAAATGTGTCTGCCCCGTACGAAACATATATCGGACATCAAGCAACTAGTCTCTTTAAATCGGACAATCCTGACCTGGTCATATTGTCCCGACGGTTGCAACCTTTTATAGAGTACTAGTTCTGTGTCCTGCGTGATCATCACCTCCATATGTCTGAAGTGATACTTCCATCTCGACATCACATCCAGCACCTACGATTCTCGATAAACCCAGAAGAGGTGTACACAGAACCGGTTAAGGTCCCCAACCACCAAAACCAAAGTTTACCGATTGTCGCAACTACTAGCGATGTAAGTCTCAGGTTAAGACCATATACACCTACCCTGATGCGGCCTCCCATAGACACGCAGACATACTACCAATGGGATTCTGCGGGGTCTATCCAGAGCGAAGCTGTTTTCCGTACCATCGGTAAAACACAACCTCCTATCGCACTTGCATAAGTATCCAATACTTAAATATATGAGAACTATGTCGTTGTGCCCTCACAACGTGCACAAGCGCAATACTAGTCTATTCTGCATTATCGATGTCCGATCTCGATAATACTCCGACTAGGGATATTTAATGATTAAACCTTTATAGATTGATACTGTCTCATATCATCTCAATCCGGTATTAATCATATGGACTTTCGCCATTTATATATCAAAGTAAATAATATTACAAAACGGCAAAAGGCAATTTCATTATCACATAGTTAATTTTGTACAATAATACAATATCATTTACAAACAGTGACGCTATGGGACATAATGTCTAACATGTGTTTCACCGATGGTACGAGAAACAGCTTTGCTCTAGATAGACCCCCTCGGTATTCCATTGGTAGTATGACTATGTGTCTATGGAAGTCCGAAATCAAGGTATGTGTATTTGGTCTTAACTTGAGACTTGCACCGCTAATACTTGCGACAATCAATATACTTTGGTTGCAGTCGTCCAGGACTTTAACATGTTCTGTGTACGACAATGCTGGGTATATTGAGAATCGTAGTGTGTTGGGTGTGATGTCAAGACGGAAGTGTCACTCAAGTCATATGGAGATGATGGTCACGTAGGATACGGTACTAGTTACTCTTAAGTGTTGCAGTCATCGGGATAAAATGACTAATTTATGTTTATCCGATTATAGAGACTAGTTACCAGACATCCAACATGTGCTTCGTACGGGGCAAACACAATTCCAGCCCCAGGCATAGCACGTGATCATCTGATACTGGACAGATATATGTAATACTATGTTTACTACGCCTGATATAGATCATTTATTCTTGTAAGGATATTTCCAGAGAATTGGATTGGCATGGCGCTTTGCTAGAGGCCAACCTTGTCTTGTAAATCGGTAAAACGTAGTACTTGGTACTTACGTGTTCTGATAGTCCGACGACCGAATTTACTGCCAACATATCCGGGGATCACATGGGTCGCTTCCCAAAGATTCACCAATGACGTATGACTCGTACTCTAAATTAATCTGGGATTAATTAGATGAGAGAGAAAATTAATCTGGGATTAATTGCGAAAATATTTTATCTGGGATAAAATATCAATTAAAAGAGAGATAACGGGTAATTTGGAATTAATCGAGAAATTAATATATTTGATATATTAAACGAAATTAGATTTCGACGCGGAATTAAAATTGGATTTTAATTCGGGCGAATGAATTAATTTAGAATTAATTCATTAACGATGTAAATAATGCTTTCGCTAGGCGTAATCATTTAATTACGACGCAACGTAAAATTCGTTAATTTGGAATTAGCGTACCCGAGCCCGGGATTATTTGCGAGCGCATTCGCATTTCGAATTCAAGTGCGGCACGCAAGTCAAATCAAGCGTCAAATTGCTAGTCGCATCAAGCGTCAAATCATTAGTCACTTTGAGTGATGTGACTTGACAACTTGTGATTGATGTGATTGAGTGATGTTGGTGGTTGGAGCCATTTATGGCTTGACTTTTGAAAGAGAAAAAGTGGTATATGTTTATTTTTTTTAGAAAAACAAATTATATTACACATTTTCTCTCACACACATATCACTCTCTCACTCTTTCTTCTTCCTCTCCACACGCCCAAGGGGCCAAAAACCTTCTGGTTTTTCTGTCAATGCCGAGAGATAAAGGGAAGCCTAGAGTGGGATTTTGTGGCAAATTCACAAGTGCTAGCACACTTACGAGACATACGAAGGTGATAGGGAAGTCCACCCATGAGCCGGGAATCGTTCGACGAAGCTTGGAGCTTGACTAAGTTGATCCAAAAGGTCGAAACCAGTGAGCACTGGTAGTGTACTGCCGAGCAATCCAAGTGGCAGAAGTTTCAGTTTTGTTGCTTGCCGCATCGCTCAACCGCTCGATGTAAGTATTCCGCAACTTCTTTGATATGTATTCGCACATATTTCATGCTTATTATTGATCTTGGGACCTTAATAGAAACCAACAGTACCCTCTGAAATTCGAGAACGAAATAGCTTCTTCTGTAATTCATACCTTTGCGATCTAAGGTTAGATCGATGAAGGTCCGTCAATTTTTCCATCATAGTATAGTGATCCAATCCCTGTTTTGGCGATGAAATTGAGGGGTCATTGCAGCGAGCATGATAGATTGAGCAGTTGAGTTGTCATTGCTATGAGTCTTCCAAAGCTCAAGCTCAAACGGCTGCTCATTTTCGGGCATAGGTCCGAGTGGTCTCTCTATCGTATAGAGCATTCTCTCAGCCCCCAAGACAATCCTGAGGTTCATATCCCAGTCAGGAAAGTTCACACCATTAAAGACATTTTCACCCATGATAATTTCTTTAACCACGATCTTTCCAGTCATCTTAATTTCAATAGTCTAACTATTCAATAACGATTTTTGGGTACAGTCCAACTGTTACAAGAAAAATAATAGAATATTAGTCCAACTAATAAATATTTAAAGTGACGAAATAATCTAAAAGCACATATTTGGCAAGTATTTGAACGAAATTTCAAATTCAATACTGGCCTCCCACTATTTTTCGGTGAGCCTCTAATTCTTTGTTGAGTACTCGGGAAACCTAGTTTCTTAGTGGGCTAGGATCCCATTAAATAACACACAACCTTGACTTTGTCCAACAAGCTGTATGATATGTAACTAGGTAGATCTCTAAGATCAATTGGATCGCATCCAACTCATATATCTGGTAGGTGGACCTCCAAGTCCGGAACATATATATAATATATATGCCAATATATCCAATATATTTTCCTAACCTTTTCCTCTGAATCAACTAAGCCTTGCCTTTGGCTCAACAAGCTTAATGATTCCAGTTAAGCGGGACCCATTGACTTTGGAAAGCTTCGTAATCCATGTCGATGAACAAGAAATGATCTTGACTTTGGCAAAAAAATCACAACTTGCCCAAGATATGCGATATGGAACAAAGCTTTCATGATTCAAACACATCTGCGATGGACAAATGTCTTTACTTTGGCCAACAAACCAATGCCAATCTTGAATCTTGAGAATGAATCACTCAATTGAAGGAAATCGCTTAATATTTTATTGAGGGTTTTTCGCGTAATTGGCAACAAATTAATTATCTTTGATTAGGTCTCATCATACACCTTAAGCATGCATTCTAAAAGCATAATAAGGCGCGATAAATAAAATAATAATGATATGCAGATGGATATCTCATAAATTGTTCCTAGAACAAATCACTCCATTTCCTTTCACCGGCTATCATTATTCTAACTTCTACCCAATTACATACTGCAATAAAGAAACCTCATTAAATTGAGGGGAATTGGTGAGAAGAGAATTACAAAGAGTCAAGAGATAGAGGATGGACAGCAGGTCAAATTTAATAAATTCTAAATTTATTACAATAATTTCCAAAATTGCCCTCACCCCATCTAATATCCATCTGATATACATTATTCATATAATACATCCATGTATTCACACAAAGCATGTTGTAGACATGGTACAGAGGTGGGTGACGTTGTCCGGGCTCGCGGCCCGGTCGGAGTACGGAGTTGCCCGCGGGGGAATAAATCGGAGAATAAAGGATTCGCGACCCAGTGTCAACTAGGAAATGATTTAAGGCCGCACTAACCCCTCGCAGGGGAAGACCTCAAACCGTTGGGTTCGGAATGGTCCCTTACTTATGCCAATTTTAATGAAAAGATTTATGCGATAGTATAACCAAGTCTTATGTAACACATACAAGATAATTTAATCAATATACAAGTTTGCACACCATAAACGTAAATAAAAAAAAAAGACAAATGCATAATTCCATAGACGTACTAAACAAATAAGTGCAAAAACGTTAATAAATAATATAATAATAATCGAAATGCTAATAATAATGTATATAATCCAGTGCATAATATAAAAGAAATGATCAAAGAAGCAAACATGCATAAAATCTGATGAAAGAAGGTATGGTCACTATATGTGCATTAGTGTAGCGTTAAGAAACACGTTAGAATGGTAAACAGAATGCGTTCATTCGTATAGCATTCGGAAACACGTTCGAATGAAAATGAGGCAGAATGCATGCGTTGTTTAGCGATTGATAACGTGTTCGAACAAGATTACCAAAGTGGTATCTAAAATGACATAAACACATGCGTGACTGTTTTTCAAGCGGTACGTGGAGTTGTATCCCAAGTACAGACCCCACTACCGTCCATTTAGATTCGGCTATGGAATTTATGTCCTGGTTTCCATCCGATATACCGTGATAGATAACTGATGAATGGTAATTATATCACTATTTCCCACTCATTTAACTTAATATTTTGTATAGTTTCTTAAGTTTTGTGAATATTTTAATGTGTTTTGTGTTATTTTGTAGATAAATAAAGTTTCAGGACTCTCTGGAGGTGATTTGGGGCCAAAATAGTGAAAAACAGACAAAAGGGTAATTTGGTAATTTTACGCATAGCGACAAGCAAGCCTTTGGAGTCGCAACGCCTAAAATGAGCCATCAGCTACTAACGTGCGCCATGTGACACGTGACAGAATCTGAAAAGTTTGACTTGCTAACATGCGCCTGCCACGTGTCAACATCACATCCGATCTACTAACGTGCGCCGTGCCACGTGTCATCATCCTATGGTGACGACAATCGCCATCGCCATTTATTGACACATGTCAGCCATGTCATCATCCACATCTGTAGTAGACCGAGTCAACTCGCTATGTCAGTGCCACACCATCATCAGCCAATCACAGCGTGCCACGTGTCGCAATCCTACGGTGCCAACAATCACTTTCACCATGTGTCGTCACGCCATCGCCACGTTAGCGCAATCATTCAGCTCCCAATCACAGCTTGCCACATGTCACCTTATCACCTTATCCACTACCACGTGTCGAGCTCTTCGTGTTCCACGCCGCTAATCACGTGCGTCGCGACGCGAGCTTCGCGCACCTTGCCGAGGCCTATAAATTCAGCTCATTTTTCTGATTTCAGATGTACCTTCCTCTCTGAATTCTCTGATGTAAATAGAGAGTTTTATATCTAGTTTCTTTTAATTTCAGTTTTGTAATTAATTTTAATTACGTTCTGTAATAATAATTTACTTTTTCAGTTTTTACTATTCAACATAAGGAGGTAACTTCCCATTGCTGGGGTGAAATGTAAACTTTTATTAATGCTATTTAGATTAATCTCCCTTAATTATAATATATTCATTATTTAAAATTTGACTTAACAAGGATACCGCTATATTGGCCGGTTGGTAATCAATTATAAACTGGTTTTATCTAACTAAGCTTGGATACCGCCTGGTTGGTCAGTTGGTAATTTCCGTCTATATGGCTGGTTTATGGACTTAATTTGACTTAATCATGTTACCGCCTAAATGGCTGGTTGGTAATATCACACAAGTTAATATATTATATTAAAGGAGATATCTAAAATAGTAGGGATAAAAGTATATCCTCTAGCCCTAGCATTTTCTTTTATTGTAATTTTCTTCATTTACTTTTCAACATTTTATTTTATGTCTTTTACTTTTATTTTTTACAAGCCCTAGTTATGCATCGTAACTAAGTTAGTTATCTAGGGTTGTGATGAATTCTAATATCATCGGTTTATAAGGGGTTCATTTATAGTTTGGGTAATTTAAAGGTTTACTTATTAAGTCTTAAGCTTAATGCGTCTTGTTAACTGGCCATTAATAAGATTGATCTGGTAAATCTAAAATAAACTTGACAAAGGAATTTTAGCTTTCAGCGTTAGACTTAATAGCCCACGATCTTCCTTGAGGTTAGATAACCCTTTCATAGATTTCCTTACATGATAGACATATACATGTCAGGCGGGGGTAGCCATAATTGGAACTTAAACTTAATGAATCCAGGTAATTTGGTTGCCATAGACATATGGTTCAATTGGGTTATACTGAGTATTTACGTCTGACCATCGACAGAGGCTTTCGCATAATTTCGTGTTCCAGGTTAGTAAATCGATTTATTACACAAACATGAATTAACCACTTCATCTTTTAAAAGATATTAGAAAGATTCACAACCCTAGATAGTTTCTTAATATTTAATTTTTTTAAACCTACTTTCGTGCAATTTTATTTACTTGTTTTTAAATTCAAAATCATCACCATTTCAAATCAATCAATTAACCTGTTAGTTACTAGAAATCATTTTACCTCATTAAATTAATAGATTAGGTATTAAGTCCTAGTGGGATCGATACTTTTTATACTATTTCAATGATATGTTCGCTTGCATTATGCGCGTGTGATTACACGGTCAAGTTTTTGGCGCCGTTGCTAGGGACTTATTGTTTCACTATTAGTTTTGAGGTTAGATACCTTTACTTGTATCTAATTTCTTTCTACTTATTGTTTTTGTTTTGTTGTGTTTCAGGTTCTTATAAACTACATGAGACGAACCAGAAGCTTTGAACTCCGACCGCTTCACCCAGAAATTGAAAGAACCATTATACAGTTGAGAAGGGAAAAGTGTGAAGGCTAAGAAGCTTTAGTTAACATGGAACCTGAACCTCTAGAAGTTGCACCACCAATACCCATCGCCACACAGAACCATTTTGGTGGTCGACAACTTCATTTCCTGTATTGTACTTCCTCCTTTACCAGCAAAAGCATGTGATATCAAAACATGCATTCAGATGATTCGGCAGTCAGTGGAGTTTGGGGGAAAGCAACTGAAGATCCTAATACCAACATGAACAACTTTCTGGAAGTTTACGGCACTTTCAATTACAACCGAGAAGCTGAAGAAGCAATGAGACTGTGGGTTTTTCCATACTCTTTGAAAGACAGAGCTAAAGCTTGGCTACATTCACTACCAGCAGGTTCCATCACAACTTGGAACACTTTAGCCACCAAATTTCTTGCAAAGTATATTCCACCAGCCAGAACTAGAAAGCTGAGGAATGACATCACACCCTTTGTACAACAAGACTCGGAAACTCTCTACAAAGCTTGGGAAAGGTACAAAGATTTTCTCTAGAAATGTCCTCACCATGAGATTCCAAAATGGCTTCAAGTCCAAACTTTCTATAATGGACTTTCTGGACTGATGAAAACCACAATTGATGCTGCTGCTAGAGGAGCTTTAATGGCAAAAATGAGAAGATTAAGGCTGGGACCTAATCGAAGAAATGGCCAAAAATAATTCATTGTGGCCAATAGAAAGGAGCATGATACAAAGAATTGTAGGAATTTATGAAGTTGGAGCCAATACAGCAATCAACGCCAAACTAGATCAGATATGCAAATTCGTGGACACTCTCAGCACTCAAAGCAACATTGGAGCCATAAGTTCACTTTTTTGGAAGAGCACCAAACCAAGCCAAAGACATCAGCCTGTTACATCCAAAAACTAGTCCAAAACAATGAACAAAATAATGAAACAGCAAGTGGAAACAGCAGAAACAGCGAATCAGAAAAATAGTGAAGCATTAACCCTTCCGGCGACGTCCCAACACACTCCGAATAAAGACAATAATATCAAACTTAGTATCCCCGATTGAACATATCTTACATTCAACCGAATACACATCAACCGGCGCGGTAAAGCATCGTGGTAAAGGGTTTTAACCCCTCCAAATAGGGGACCTTTAACCCGACTTACTAAGCCCATGCGCTCGATCGCATCATGCATAAACAAGTAACATGTGAAATTTAAATGACGAATAATAAATAAATCAAAGCAACATAAAAAAAAAAGAAGGTGCCGTTTACTCAAGAGGTACGTGGAGTTGTATCCCGAGTACAGATCATACTACCGTCCATTCGGAATTGGCTATGAAATTTATGTCTGGATTTCCATCCGATATACCGCGAGAGTTGACACATCTTTCATTTTATTCTAAGGCCACAACATACAATATTTTGTAATACATGCACATTTATCTACTCAAGGGCCACAACATGCATTTTAACATAATAATCATGCAAACAATACTCAATAAATAATAAAAATAAATTGAAAATGAGTGTGAAAAATACCCTTAGGTCTAACCTTTTTTTCCGACTTTCGGACTTGCTTTTCGCGGAGATCGGAAGGGTAAAAGCTCCTTAACTTCTCCGGTTCACTGGTTTAGCGTCTTAGCTCACCATTTTGCTGTTTTGCTTGCTATTTGACCTTCGTTTCACTGTTGTTTCCTCTGTATTTTCTACAACCTGTTTCAGGTCTTCAAAGATACTATTTTTTGTGTTTTTAGAGGTTCAAGGGCTGTGTTTTTAGGTTGTTTAAGGAGGCTTAGAGTGTAGTTTTTTATGTTACTGTTTTAAGGATTGTAGGGACTGTTTTAAGAGGATTTGCTGCTGTTTTAGGGTTTAATTTTCGATAATGTTACTGCTGTTCCAGGGGCAGTTGTTTTCGGTAATTGGATGGTGTTTAGGGGCTGTATGAGGCTGTGATTTTCGGCACTTGTGAGGACTGTTTTGGGGCTATATTTTTTGGTGATCTAAGGTGTTTATGGGGGTGTAATTTTCGGTAATAGAGGGTGTGGACAACAGGACCTAGGCGACGCTGTTCTAGGCTCGCGGCCTAGTTGGGAAGTATGAAATAACATGGAGTCGCCACCCGGTGTTAACCGGGACAAAGATTTAAGGCCGCACTCACCCCTCGCAAGGGAAGACCTCAAACCGTTGTGTTCGGAATGGTCCCTTACTTATGCCACTTGTAATAAAATGATTTGTGCAATATTCTAACCAAGCTTAACAACATATTTCCAAGGATAATTTACTCATAAGTTCGCATGCATAAAATAAACCATTATAACGACAATATCATACAATAATCTCATGGCATACCTCAATTATATAATGCGGAAAATAACGAACAAAACTAAACATAATGTGAATTCCCAACGCAAAATAAATGACTAATCATGCTTGAATACCATCTCGTGAACACATCAAATAAATAACATGCGGAATTCAAGTAACGAATGACAAACAAATCAAAACATCACAAAACAAAATATACGCCGTTTACTCAAGTGGTACGTGGAGTTGTATCCCGAGTGCAGATCATACTACCGTCCATTCGGAATCGGCTATGAAATTTATGTCCGGGTTTCCATCCTATATACCACGAGAGGCGACACATTTTTCATGTTATTCAAGGGCCACAACATACATCATTTTACAATATATGCATATTTATCTACTCAAGGGCCACAACATGCATCATTTCATAATACATGCATTTACTATCTATTCAAGGGCACAATCATGCATCAATAAACGACTCTTTTGGTTCACTAATTGGACGTCTTTCCTCGCTGTTTCGCTGTTTGGGCTACTGTTTCACTCTGTTTCGCTGCTGTTTCGGGTGTATTTTCCGGTCACTGTTCCAGGTCTATTAAGGATGCTGTTTTGGGTGATTTTTGTCTCAGTTTGGGGTACTGCTTCAGGCAGTTCCGGGGGTGTATTTAGCTGCTGTTTTGGCGAAATTTTGGGGCTGTTTAGGGCAGTGTTTTTTCTCGATTTTAGAGGGGTTGGGATCGTTTTTCATGGCTGTTCAGGGTGTGCTCAACTCGGCAGTTCGTGGCTTCGTTTTAGGCTCATTTCGGTAATGCTTGTTGTTCGGTTATTGGGCTCAGTTGCTGATTTTTTTGTGAGCGTGTAGTGAGTGAGGGTGTGATAAGGAGGGGGGCTGTGTGTGACGCTTGGGCAGTGGTGTGGGGTTGGTTGCACACGGGCTACAGGGTTAGGGTTTTTTGCGTGGAAATGGCTCACATGAGGGTGGCAGTGGTGCGCTGTTGGTGAAGATGATGGATGTTGATCACGGCCGAGACAAAGGTGCAGTTCGTGAAGGTGATGATGGCCGAGAGGTGGGTGGCCGTATGCAGTGAGCATGGTTTATGATCCAGGGGCAGGCTGGGCGTGTGGTTTTCGAATGATCAAAGGGCAGTTTGAAGTCTTTATGGCATGATCTGTTTGTGACGGTGGGTGGCCAGTTTGTTTGTTTCGCGGTGAAGATTGGTTAAGGGTTCTGTACGGTCAGTGGCGTTGGTGATTCAGGCTATTACGTGAATGGGTTGTAGTGACCGAGAAGATGAAGGTGTGGTCAAGGGTTGCAGTGGCAGTTGTAGGTTCATGCGTTGGTGTGTTCGTAGGTTAGGGCTTGTTGCTTTTGGTCCCAGGGAGAATATGTTTTATTGCTCCCGGCTGAGGGCTGATGAAGAGTTTGGTTTATGCGTGACCAAAGGGGTGAAGGCCATGAGGCAGTGGGCCGCTGGGTGTGTTAGGGTTGCCGAGTCGGAAAAGATAGAGAGAGGCTTAGGGAGAGGCGTGAAAGCTATTAGGGTTTTTCCTTTTTTTTGTTTTTGAGAGTGGCTGTGTCTTTTTTGTGTCTGGCGGAGGGGTGCTTAGGGTTTTTTCATTTGTGTTTTTGCCGTGAATGAGAGTATGTAGAGAGGAGGAAGGAGAGACTGAGGGCCGAGTGGGTTTTAAAGGGCTTGTTGTTCTGTTCGTTACAGAGAGAGAGAGAGACGAGAGTTACTAGGGTGTTTAGGGTTCATTCAAGATGGAGGCCATATGGTCTTTTAGGGTTTTGCTTTTATGCCGAGAGAGAGATAGCAATGAAAGAAGGGAGAAGGCTAGCGAGATAGGTGAGAGAGTGATGAGATAGTGCGCATATAGGGTTTTTGTGTTTTTGCTACTGTCGTAAGTTGGACGTATGGAGAGTGGGACATGAAGGCTACGTTGAAGGGCTGGCTTTATTTGGGAGCTGGGTGCGTGAGCTTGTGTTGGTGAGGGCTGCGCATGTTCCAGTGGGAGAGAAGGAATTAAGGGTTTATTTGAGAGTGGATGAAGGGTTTTGGGAGTTAGGGTTACTGGTTTTTTTTTGGGAGAATGAGGCGTGAAGGATGAAGATGAGTCTTAGGGTTTCTGGTTTTGGGGATCTGCCGTGGAGATTAGCGAGCCTAGGTTTAATTTTTGATTTGTTTATATAGTGAGGGGATGTATTAGGGTTAGGGTTTAATTAAGGAATAAAATCAATTATATTAGGTGTATTTTAATTTAATTATTTTAGGCAAGTAATATGTGTATTTTAGGTGGATAATATTTAATTTAGGTGAGTGATTTCTTTAATTTTGGAATGATTTAATTTTAATTTGGAAGTAAATTATTTAATTTTGGTATTTGATTTTAATTTAATTTATTTTATTTTATTTGATTTGGAATTTATTTAATTGGATTTAATTTGTGAATTTAATTTAATTTATTTAATTGGATGTTACTTTGTGAATTTAATTCAATTAATTTAATAGGTTTGTGATTTTTAGATTAAGAATTTAATTAATTGATTGGTTATTTATTTTAATTTCGATTATTTTAATTTAATTTGATTTTAATTTAATTGGTTTCGGTGGATTTTAATTTAATTCAAATTAATTTAACTTGTGTTTAATTGGATTCGATTCAATTTAATTTGTGTTTAATTTAATCGATTTTAATTTATTTAGATTTAATTTGTGACATGTATTTTAAATGTTTTAATTATTTTTGGAGGTGATTTAATGGGCTTGGGCTAAGGTTAAGTTTTAAACGGAGATTCAATAGCGAACCTGAAGCTAAACACGTGAGCTAAATCCAACAAGACGTCAATTCTTGACGCTTCCTTCCGACGTCCGTTTCCCGCGACTTCCGTGACTTAAAAGATAGTTGTCTCCAAATAAGACTCCTCATCGGGTTTCACATACAAAAATGCAATGCCTACAGTCGCCCCCACTTTGATGGGACTTGTGCAGTGTGTGACAGTGACAATCCTATCAAAGTACATGCAATGCATTTTAACTTACCTGGCTCGCCAGCTGCCTCGAACTGAATGGATGGGAGGTGGGTCTTGTTCCCAAGTTGAATTGAGTTTTACTGTGGGTCTTGTTCCCAATCTGAGTTGAATTGAGGTGAGGGTCTTCTTCCCTGAACTGTGGGTCTTGTTCCCGATATTAATTGAGCTGAGGGTTTTCTTCCCTGAACTGTGGGTCTTGTTCCCGACTTGAGTTGATGTGAGGGTCTTCTTCCCTGAGCTGTGGGTCTTGTTCCCGATTTGAGTTGATTTGAGGGTCTTTTTCCTGAACTGTGGGTCTTGTTCCCGATTTGATTTGAGGTGAGGGTCTTCTTCCATGAATTGCGGTTCTTGTTCCCGATTTGAGTTGAGATTAATGTCTTCTTCCCTGAATTGTGGGTCTTGTTCCCGATTTGATTTGAGTTGTGAGGGTCTTCTTCCCTGAACTATGGGTCTTGTTCCCGATTTGCTGAAGCGATGTCTGTCCATTTTCGAACTGTGTAGATGAGGCTTTATTCCTCCTGGGCTTTATTCCTGAACTGTTAAGAGAGAGCTTTATTCTCCTGGGCGTTATTCCCGAACTATACTGACATGAGGCTTTCTTCCCCTTGAGCTTTGTCCCCAAACTATACTGACATGAGGCTTTCTTCCCCTTGAGCTTTGTTCTCAAACTATGCTGACATGATGCTTTCTTCCCCTTGAGCTTTGTTCTCAAACTATACTGACATGAGGCTTTCTTCCCCTTGAGCTTTGTTCTCAAACTATACTGACATGGGGCTTTCTTCCCCTTGAGCTTTGTTCCCAAACTATACTGACATGAGGCTTTCTTCCCCTTGAGCTTTGTTCTCAAACTATACTGACATGAGGCTTTCTTCCCCTTGAGCTTTGTTCTCAAACTATACTGACATGAGGCTTTCTTCCCCTTGAGCTTTGTTCCCAAACTATACTGACATGAGGCTTTCTTCCCCTTGAGCTTTGTTCCTTGATCTGAGCTGACTGTGTGTCATTGTTCCTGAACTGTATTGAATGCAGGCTTTGTTCCTGAACTGTACTGAATGTGGGCTTTATTTACGAGTTTGCTGGACGTAGGCCTTTTTCCTGAACTGTACTGATTGTGTGGCTTTGTTCCTGAATGCCATACCTGCCAGGAACTGATGCTGAACCAATATGGGCCTCGCCCCAAACTGATGATGATGTGGGGCCTCGCCCCCAAGCTGACATGGGCCTCGCCCTCAAACTGATATTGATGTGGGGCCTCGCCCCTAAGCTGACATGGGCCTCGCCCTCAAACTAATATTGATGTGGGGCCTCGACCCTAAGCTGATATGAGCTTCGCCCCCAAGCTGACATGGGCCTCACCCCCAGAGTGCCATACCCGCCAGAACTGATGTTGTATCTCTATACCCGGAGTGCCATACCCGGCAGAACTGATCTGATATCTCCATACCTGGAGTGTTCATTCTCGAACTCTGATTGACATTATCGGCTTGTTCATTCTCGAACTCTGCTCCATTCTCGGATTTTGCTCCATTCTCATATTGTTCATTCTCGGATTGTTCTCCATTCTCGGAGTGCCATTCTCCGCTTCTTCATTCTCAAACTGCTGATATGGGCCTCAACCCTGGGACTCATCTCCAAAACTACTACTCATATGTTGCTGATTCTGGTTGGCTTGTCTTTGCCGCTTTCTCTTTTTCTTCTTTGAAACCTGTGAATACAAAACAAAACAAACACAAAAAAGAATGCAAAATTTGTTACGTGTATGCATGCATGCATGAATGAATTTCCTATTCCGCTGGGTTAGGTCTTCCCCCAGTTCTCCAAGTGATTGCTCAGTCTTCTCTCTGGTCTCATGGCTCAATTTCTCGTCATTCTTCTTATTCACGGGGTGGTAGACTGGTCAGTCCCAGTCTTAATTTAGCTTTCTGTTCCCCGCTGTTTTGTGCTTGATCAAGATGAACCACATGGTGGGGCCTTCCATATTATCATACTATATCACATGCTACGAAAATAGTCTCAATAGTTATACATATTATCGTCCTCAAAGAATGCTCAGTAATGAAACCAGAGAACCTTCAAAACATTCGTTGCAACTCAAATCCAAGTCTTTGAATAAATGATCTAAGCCAGACTCAAAGTGTGTGTGTGCAAAGGTTTTACAAAGCTTAATCCTTAAGTAAGCTAACTCGATGATTTCGTTTAAAAAATCGGGATCGGTGGGTCAAACCAACCTAGATGTCTCAATTATATTCCGCAATTGCTTCTTCGTGCTCAATGTGATATGATTTTATCTCTCTTTTCTTTTGTCTCTCTTTTTTTCTTTTCATTTTGAACTTCATTTTTTTTTCTCTTTTTCTCTCTTTTCCTTTTTTTTTTCAACACACCTACCCTTTAAGGTAGCATTTCTCCTCATGGTGGTCCTAATACTCGCCCATGGGTAGCTTCACGCTTATCGGTTATAGGTGGTTCGATTTTTTTTTAGAGACTTTTCTTTCATTTTAAACCATACCACACATCATAACATAAGCAAATCAAGATAGACATCTAAGCAAACGGTCATTCACCGACCTACAATTTCTTCGACTAGTCACTTTGCTAACTACTCAGGTTTTCACTACTAAGAACCATAATCAAGTGCTTACGAGTCTAACATAGATCAATTACTCAAAGCATCAGATAAAAGCACATCAAGGGTTTATCATTTCTAAAGTTTCACTCTAAAGCAATCAATTCCCTCATCGGACTTATGTCTAACTATCAATGACTAAAACAAACAATTTTTTTCTCTCTTTTTCTTTTCTTTTTTTTTTCTTTTTTTTTTCTTTTTCTCTTTTTTCTCTTTTTTTTTCTTCTCTCTCTTTTTTCTTTTTTTTTTTTCTTTTTTTTTTTTTTTCGAAGGCCCCCCAATGGTCTTTCTATCCTTTCCGTAAGCTTTTCTATTTCTCGATTTCCTTTTCCCTGCTATCCATGTTTGCTAAACTCCTATTGAATAACCCTTTTTTTTTTCTCTAACCCAACAGATATCTATGATGGCTTTTAAGACACAGAAGGTTAACATGATGCATGTATGCATGAGATGCATGCGATGTATGAGATTTAATATGCATGTGGTTATCAAAAGCATAAAGGGGTAACTTCTATAGGATATACAACTATAGTTCTCATGCGGGTTTATGACAATGCCTTTGATTGAACTCCCTCATCCCACTATAGAAACGGTCAACTAATGCACAAATCATACACATCACAAGACATGATTTCGGGGCCAATTCTCTTATCCCCAGTGGAGTCGCCAGACTGTGGACAACAGGACCTGGGCGACGCTGTTCTAGGCTCGCGGCCTAGTTGGGAAGTATGAAATAACGTAGAGTCGCCACCCGGTGTGAACAGGGACAAAGATTTAAGGCCGCACTCACCCCTCGCAAGGGAAGACCTCAAACCGTTGGGTTCGGAATGGTCCCTTACTTATGCCACTTGTAATAAAATGATTTGTGCAATATTCTAACCAAGCTTAAACAACATATTTCCAAGGATAATTTACTCATAAGTTCGCATGCATAAAATAAACCATTATAACGACAATATCATACAATAATCTCATGGCATACCTCAATTATATAATGCGGAAAATAACGAACAAAACTAAACATAATGTGAATTCCCAACGCAAAATAAATGACTAATCATGCTTGAATACCATCTCGTGAACACATCAAATAAATAACATGCGGAATTCAAGTAACGAATGACAAACAAATCAAAACATCACAAAACAAAATATGCGCCGTTTACTTAAGTGGTACGTGGAGTTGTATCCCGAGTGCAGATCATACTACCGTCCATTCGGAATCGGCTATGAAATTTATGTCCGGGTTTCCATCCTATATACCACGAGAGGCGACACATTTTTCATGTTATTCAAGGGCCACAACATACATCATTTTACAATATATGCATATTTATCTACTCAAGGGCCACAACATGCATCATTTCATAATACATGCATTTACTATCTATTCAAGGGCCACAATCATGCATCAATAAATGACTCTCATGCGATAAAAATGAATGAAGCAATTAAAAAGATAGATGGAAATAATAGGAAATGTACCCTCAGGTCTAACCTTTTATGTCGACTTTCGGACTCGCGTTTCACGGTCGTCGGAAGGGCTATCACTCCGCAACTCTTTTGGTTCACTAATTGGACGTCTTTCCTCGCTGTTTCGCTGTTTGGGCTACTGTTTCACTCTGTTTCGCTGCTGTTTCGGGTGTATTTTCCGGTCACTGTTCCAGGTCTATTAAGGATGCTGTTTTGGGTGATTTTTGTCTCAGTTTGGGGTACTGTTTCAGGCAGTTCCGGGGGGTATTTAGCTGCTGTTTTGGCGATATTTTGGGGCTGTTTAGGGCAGTGTTTTTTCTCGATTTTAGACGGGTTTGGGATCGTTTTTCATGGCTGTTCAGGGTGTGCTCAACTCGGCAGTTCGTGGCTTCGTTTTAGGCTCATTTCGGTAATGCTTGTTGTTCGGTTATTGGGCTCAGTTGCTGATTTTTTTGTGAGCGTGTAGTGAGTGAGGGTGTGATAAGGAGGGGGGCTGTGTGTGACGCTTGGGCAGTGGTGTGGGGTTGGTTGCACACGGGCTACAGGGTTAGGGTTTTTTGCGTGGAAATGGCTCACATGAGGGTGGCAGTGGTGCGCTGTTGGTGAAGATGATGGATGTTGATCACGGCCGAGACAAAGGTGCAGTTCGTGAAGGTGATGATGGCCGAGAGGTGGGTGGCCGTATGCAGTGAGCAGGGTTTATGATCCAGGGGCAGGCTGGGCGTGTGGTTTTCGAATGATCAAAGGGCAGTTTGAAGTCTTTATGGCATGATCTGTTTGTGACGGTGGGTGGCCAGTTTGTTTGTTTCGCGGTGAAGATTGCTTAAGGGTTCTGTACGGTCAGTGGCGTTGGTGATTCAGGCTATTACGCGAATGGGTTGTAGTGACCGAGAAGATGAAGGTGTGGTCAAGGGTTGCAGTGGCAGTTGTAGGTTCATGCGTTGGTGTGTTCGTAGGTTAGGGCTTGTTGCTTTTGGTCCCAGGGAGAATATGTTTTATTGCTCCCGGCTGAGGGCTGATGAAGAGTTTGGTTTATGCGTGACCAAAGGGGTGAAGGCCATGAGGCAGTGGGCCGCTGGGTGTGTTAGGGTTGCCGAGTCGGGAAAAGATGGAGAGAGGCTTAGGGAGAGGCGTGAAAGCTATTAGGGTTTTTCCTTTTTTTTGTTTTTGAGAGTGGCTGTGTCTTTTTTGTGTCTGGCGGAGGGGTGCTTAGGGTTTTTTCATTTGTGTTTTTGCCGTGAATGAGAGTATGTAGAGAGGAGGAAGGAGAGACTGAGGGCCGAGTGGGTTTTAAAGGGCTTGTTGTTCTGTTCGTTACAGAGAGAGAGAGAGACGAGAGTTACTAGGGTGTTTAGGGTTCATTCAAGATGGAGGCCATATGGTCTTTTAGGGTTTTGCTTTTATGCCGAGAGAGAGATAGCAATGAAAGAAGGGAGAAGGCTAGCGAGATAGGTGAGAGAGTGATGAGATAGAGGGCATATAGGGTTTTTGTGTTTTTGCTACTGTCGTAAGTTGGACGTATGGAGAGTGGGACATGAAGGCTACGTTGAAGGGCTGGCTTTATTTGGGAGCTGGGTGCGTGAGCTTGTGTTGGTGAGGCTGCGCATGTTCCAGTGGGAGAGAAGGAATTAAGGGTTTTATTTGAGAGTGGATGAAGGGTTTTGGGAGTTAGGGTTACTGTTTTTTTTTTGGAGAATGAGGCGTGAAGGATGAAGATGAGTCTTAGGGTTTCTGGTTTTGGGGATCTGCCGTGGAGATTAGAGAGCCTAGGTTTAATTTTTGATTTGTTTATATAGTGAGGGGATGTATTAGGGTTAGGGTTTAATTAAGGAATAAAATCAATTATATTAGGTGTATTTTAATTTAATTATTTTAGGCAAGAAATATGTGTATTTTAGGTGGATAATATTTAATTTAGGTGAGTGATTTCTTTAATTTTGGAATGATTTAATTTTAATTTGGAAGTAAATTATTTAATTTTGGTATTTGATTTTAATTTAATTTAATTTATTTTATTTAATTTGATTTGGAAATTATTTAATTGGATTTAATTTGTGAATTTAATTTAATTTATTTAATTGGATGTTACTTTGTGAATTTAATTCAATTAATTTAATAGGTTTGTGATTTTTAGATTAAGAATTTAATTAATTGATTGGTTATTTATTTTAATTTCGATTATTTTAATTTAATTTGATTTTAATTTAATTGGTTTCGGTGGATTTTAATTTAATTCAAATTAATTTAACTTGTGTTTAATTGGTTTCGATTCAATTTAATTTGTGTTTAATTTAATCGGTTTTAATTTATTTAGATTTAATTTGTGACATGTATTTTAAATGTTTTAATTATTTTTGGAGGTGATTTAATGGGCTTGGGCTAAGGTTAAGTTTTAAAACGGAGATTCAATAGCGAACCTGAAGCTAAACACGTGAGCTAAATCCAACAAAACGTCAATTCTTGACGCTTCCTTCCGACGTCCGTTTCCCGCGACTTCCGCGACTTAAAAGATAGTTGTCTCCAAATAAGACTCCTCATCGGGTTTCACATACAAAAATGCAATGCCTACAGTCGCCCCCACTTTGATGGGACTTGTGCAGTGTGTGACAGTGACAATCCTATCAAAGTACATGCAATGCATTTTCACTTACCTGGCTCGCCAGCTGCCTCGAACTGAATGGATGAGAGGTGGGTCTTGTTCCCAAGTTAAATTGAGTTTTACTGTGGGTATTGTTCCCAATCTGAGTTGAATTGAGGTGAGGGTCTTCTTCCCTGGACTGTGGTCTTGTTCCCGATATTAATTGAGCTGAGGGTTTTCTTCCCTGAACTGTGGGTCTTGTTCCCGACTTGAGTTGATGTGAGGGTCTTCTTCCCTGAGCTGTGGGTCTTGTTCCCGATTTGAGTTGATTTGAGGGTCTTCTTCCTGAACTGTGGGTCTTGTTCCCGATTTGATTTGAGGTGAGGGTCTTCTTCCATGAATTGCGGTTCTTGTTCCCGATTTGAGTTGAGATTAATGTCTTCTTCCCTGAATTGTGGGTCTTGTTCCCGATTTGATTTGAGTTGTGAGGGTCTTCTTCCCTGAACTATGGGTCTTGTTCCTGTTGGGGTTGGTGCTCAGAGCGCCAATCCGGACCGTATTTATGTCTGATTCATGAATACGAACATCCCCTTATTCCATAATATTACTTATTTATGGTTGCACCTCTTGTCTTATATACGTATCGATCTAATTACGATTAGATTGAAACTAAATATGGTTTAGTGATATGTATATATTAGACAAAGGCCGATAATATATAATGCAGTACACAGTTACAAAGTTAGTTTGTAATTGACATTGGGAAGTGCACTGCTATATGTATATTATCAAACATAGTTCGGTCAAGATTTTCTAACACGGGTCGGTTTGTCAAAT